>CM055116.1:494626196-494851196 GCA_029206835.1 Rana muscosa | reverse complement strand
AGGTCCAGCGGCTGCGATGGCCGCTGATCGTTCACAGGAGAGGCGAATCAGTTGTCTGCCTGTGTAAACAAGGCAAACTGCGGTTCTGTCAAGAAGGGAACGAAAGATCTTGTGATTCAAGGATATGTAAAGTTTCGATTTTAAAAAAATGGGCTGCTCAGATGTGATGGGGAGGAAATACTCAAGCCTCGTACACACGACCGAGTTTCTCGTCCAAAACCGACAAGAAAGGTGGCGAGAGAGCTTTATTGTCGAGAAAACCGTTCGTGTGTATGGTTTTACGACGAGAAAACTGCCGTGAATCTCTGAGAAAAATAGAGAACCTGCTCTCTATTTTCTCATCCGGATTCTAGATTTTCTCGTCGTGTTTCTCGTCGCACCTGTTTTGCGACGAGAAAATGGTTCGTGTGTATGCTTTTACGACTCTTCAAAAAGCGCGCATGCTCAGAATCAAGTATGAGACGGGAGCGCATCTTCTGGTAAAACAAGCCTTCGTAATGGAGATAGCACATTCGTCACGCTGTAAATTATTGCATCGTTTAAATGTTGTGCATTTAAATCTTCTTTAGAATGTTACAATAATGAAAACGAATGAACTTGTTTTGCTGCTGATATTCACACAGAGTTCTGACTATCTATTTTAAACCTTTTTCATGCTGCTCTTAAGAAGATTTAGCTGTATTATATCGTGCAAGATCTTCTGAATATTTTAATGTTTTGTTTTTTTTAGACAGATGTTAATTGTAATTTGTCGATGTTTTGATAGTGATCTCCCATATTTTTTTTAAAATTTTGTTGTGTCAAGTTTACACCCTATTTTTTTTAACCACTTAACAACCACCTGCCGACAAATAACGTCGACAAGGTGGTTGCTTAACTCTGGGAGGACGTTATATAACGTCCTCCCAGAATCGCGCTCCCACGCGCCCCCTGGGGCGCGCACACGGGAAACTCCGTGACCGCCGGGTCCAGAGGACCCGGCGGATCACGAATCGCGGTAAATCGCCGCCGATAGCGGCCGTTTACCACGTGATCGCTCAGTCAAATGACGGAGCAATCACTTGTAAACAGACCGGCGTCATTTGATGACGCCGGTTCCTCCCTCCCCTCTCTGTACCGATCGGTACAGTGTGAGAGGAGAGGGGAGGGAGCGGATGGCAGCAGCAGCTCTGTGGGCTGGATCTGTGACAATTGCAGTCACAGATCCAGCCATCCATCCATCCCTGCTCAGCCATCCCTGGTGCAATACCCTGCCAATACTCTGCAATACACCCTGCCAATACTCTGCAAAATACCCTGCGCAATACTCTGCAAAATACTCTGCAATACCCTGGTGCAATACTCTGCAATACCCTGGCGCAATACTCTGCAATACCCTGCGCAATACTCTGCAATACGCTGCGCAATACTCTGCAATACCCTGCGCAATACTCTGCAATACCCTGCGCAATACTCTGCAATACCCTGCAAAATGTGAGTGTGAAAGAGGACCTGGTGGATGGAGAGTGTGATGAGTCTGAAGCATTATGGGTAGGACTGCATACAGATGTGCGTAGTTCAAAGCTAATCATTGGAGTTTGTTATAGACCACCCAATGTTAATGAGGAGTTAGAGACTCAGCTCCTTGCACAGATGGAAAGGGCTGCAAGGGCTGGGACGGTGATAATAATGGGGGATTTTAACTACCCAGAAATTGACTGGAGTAATGGAACTGCTGGGACAGTTAAAGGGCAAAAATTTATAAACCTATTGCAGGACAATTTTATGGTCCAGTTTATTGAGGCCCCAACTAGGAATGATGCTCTGTTGGACCTGGTAATCTCAAACCATGCAGAGCGTATTACTAATGTTCAGATAAAGGAACACCTGGGTAGCAGTGACCATAACATGATTTCATTTGATGTTAGTTGTAAGCAAAAATCACATACAGGAAAGATAAAAACACTTAATTTCAAGAGAGCAAATTTTCCAAGGATGAGTGCTGCTCTCCAGGACTTAGACTGGGAAGGAATATTGGCATCAATGGGCACAGAACAGAAATGGGAATTCTTCAAAAAGACTGTTTGTGAACTCACTGCAAAGTATATTCCCATGGGCAATAAGTTTAAAAGGCTAAAAATAAAACCTATGTGGCTCACTGACAAAGTTAAAAAAGCTATAAACTATAAGAAAAGAGCTTTTAAAAAATATAAAAATGAGGGAACACTAGTGTCATTTAAATGTTACAAAGAATATAACAGGATATGTAAAAAGGAAATCAAGGATGCAAAAATTCAAAATGAACGACAGATTGCAAAAGATAGTAGGACAAACCCCAAAAAATTCTTCAAATATATTTGTAGCGGCCTCACCCTCTCTCCATCTTCTTCATCGGTTACACACCAACTCATGTCTAGGGGTTTCTGGGTTGTGAGAGTGAGATGCGCCACGGCCCATGTCCTCCCCATTGTAGTAGGGAGGTGAAGGCCACTTCCTGATATTTCCTCGGGCCGGTGTGTTCTGTGAATGCACTGAGTCTGTAATTGCAAGCTCACCAGCCTCCCCTTTGCTTCCAGTAACTGGAGTTCACACACCGAAGAAAGGTCCAACACTTGTTTATTTGGCACTCCAATAGCAAAGCACGATAAACAGTTCTTTTGCAGCAAATTGGTTGGGACCTATAACCTTGCCAACGGTGGGGCGAGCAGATCAAGGCACTTCCTAACGTTAAAGTTCTATGCCACTGTACTATGACCAGCGGCGCCTAAGCCAATCCTGCTGTTGCAGAACAGGAAAGATGGGGTCTCTTCCAGCAACCCCTATGAACAGCGATGGAGCCCTCTTCGATACGCTGTGGCCCCTATCAGGGGGATGTGTCCTCCCAAGAGAGTTCCCAGAGGCCCACTGTCACCGGGTCGGTGCTGCTCCGGGTCTTCAGTGGGTAACCTCCCCGGCCTCCTCACCTCAGGTACGAGTCCCTCCGCTCAGGGACCCTCGGACAGTCCACCCTAGCGGGACCCAGTCGAAGGTACTGGGCCCCAGGCCTCCTCGATAGTACCTCACCCCAGGCTAAAGGTGCCTGGGATGGACGCCAACATGACTCCGGACCAGGCCATGGGCACCTGGACCAGACTCCTGGATCTCCCGCACCCAGGCCTAAGGGCCCTGGGTGCGGACCGCAACCCTCCTCCTCCGAGGACCTCCTTCTCCGCAAGACGACGACCTCGTGGTCAGGGCGTCTCCCCCTTTTATCTCCTCCCTTCAACGGCCCGGCGGGTTCCCCGCCCCAGCCATACCATCTCCGGGAAGAGACCAAACAGGGAGCACTGCAGGGGATGATTCTACCTGAAGCCTGTGGGTACTACGCCACCCACAGGCAAAGGAGAATATTACATCCTCCAATCCTCCACGAAACAAAAAGGGGTCTGAATCCTAACACAATTATACACCTGGGTCACACTATTGCCCAGGTGTATCCCATCAATTTGAGGACCCCGCTACACACTCCCCCCTGTAATTTGACGCTGGTCCCCAGCGTCAGGTGCACACCCATACCTCCCATAAAGTGGTGGCATGGAGTGAAACCCCTGAAGCAATTCCTCTAAATTTCCCAAGTGCCAAGACCTGCTCAGGGAATGGGGAACATATAAAACAACTTATGTCATAAAACACTTTAAACATCTGCCTAGTCACAGCCCCTCTCTCACACTGTCTAAGAGCCACCCACTCTCAATGATCTTGACTGACGATTCTCCTGCAGGGGAAAGAAAAACAACATCCTAACATAATTTCGTGTCATTTGGGATGAGTGGGCCCGTCAGCCGAGAGACCCACTCACTCCAACAAGCAAGGTGATGTGTGGGTGAAATATTTTCAAACATTTGTTGCGCAACACTGCCACCTGGTGACAACGCCGCGGTCATGACACTCAACGAATCTTCGTTCTTCCAGAAAGTTCAAGTGCACAAAAGAAATAAACAGGAGTTCTTTTCTCCTATAAGTAAAACTTTGGATCCGGCAGGTACAGGGGTTTCAGGTGTTTGTCAAATGCCTCTATCGAATACTCGACATCTTCTCCTTCTCTTCTGCAAATGACTATCTTGTCAGCATGGATATGGCGCCCCAATTTCCATTCAGCTTTGCAGTCCTCAAACCTCTTAGACACTGCCGGCACACATTCCAGGTACCTGCGAGCATGGGGCACCTTCAACTTGTCCCACACAAACTCGTCATACCATCTTGTTCTCCAGACTTCCACCTCATACAGCAAGTCCCGGGGTAGATACGGGTACTCCCACCCATATTCCCGAGCTACTTTGTGGCAAAACAGTCTCTGCAAGCGGGCCAAAGGTGGCATAGTGGCTTTCTCTCCAGTTCCGGGCAGCACAATAGCTTCTGGATGCCGAGGTGCCTTTACCAGCTCCCTGGAACTGACTTTCGGCGGTCTCACAGAAGCGCGGGGTATCCCCACAACCAAAGTAGGTGGGGTGACAGTAGATGAGGACACAGGTGGAAGGGTAGGTTCCCTCGTAAGCTGCGGGTCTTCCACCCGAGGCGTGCTGTCTCCTGTGTACATAGGTGAATCCCGTACCGCACGGGAAGCAAGAAGTGGCACTCTATCCCAGCCCTTGCGGCTGAACAGTTCGTCTATCTCGCCATCATCTCCGCAATCAGACAGCGACTCTAGGTCGGAGGTGTCATACATCTCCGCAGGCAGATATCTACCCGTGGACACAGAATCATCTTCCCTGGGGGGTTCCACCTCCAATGGGCCCCCGACACCTCCAACCACCACCACAGTCCCAGCCCCTGGCTCACCTGACCCTTGTAGAAGACTGGGATGTCCGGGACTTCCATCTCGACCGGCGCCATCCAGGCCAGGCAAGCAGCGGGGTGAAGCTCGACCACGTCCATAGGATGCCTGTACTAGGCCAACTTTCCTCTTCGGTGGTGGAAGCAAAGAACTTGTGGCGACCGAAGCAGCATCTTCGGATTTTTCTCTGTTGGGCAGTCCATCGCCCTGGTCAGCGCGCACAGGAACCTCGACAAAGGCCTTGATCTCCCCTTCCGGAGTAGCAGTACCCGTGAGGTGATTGAGGCGAAGGGCCCGGGGCCTTGCTGTGGACGACTCGACCTCAAAAAGGAATTCTCTGCACTCCTCACATCGCCCGAATGGCTTCAGGGTGACCACCAGTCCCGAGCAGCCGGGACAGATCACACCGAGGGCCTCCGTGTCTGTGATGGGGGCAGCAAAGGAAGTCATTCTCGTGGGGTGAGGAACCATAATCCACGGGGCACTTGAGGTCATCCCGACTGTTTGCTGCTCCATCATGCACTGACCCCGCGCCGGAGTCTCCACGTGTATCCCCACACTTGGCCAGACTCCTCCCATGAGCTGTACATTTTCGCGGGCTTCCTCTTGACTCCGCCCACGAACGATGTCGCCATGGGGTGCCTCGTGGCGCAGTGCGTTAACAGTCCCCACGTGCAGTACGTCACACGGCTGGACCTCTCCCTTTTTCCGCTCCTCCGCATGGGCCTTTCCCGTGTTAGGGTCATTTCCACAACTCCGAGCAGGGACGCACTTTGGCCAGTAATTTGGCCGATCTGCTCGGAACTCCTCTGGGCAGCAAAGTTCAAATGTAGACATTCTCAAGTCCATCTTTAGAACACACTCTATCCCGGACTCACGAGCCCCCACGTGTAGCGGCCTCACCCTCTCTCCATCTTCTTCATCGGTTACACACCAACTCATGTCTAGGGGTTTCTGGGTTGTGAGAGTGAGATGCGCCACGGCCCATGTCCTCCCCATTGTAGTAGGGAGGTGAAGGCCACTTCCTGATATTTCCTCGGGCCGGTGTGTTCTGTGAATGCACTGAGTCTGTAATTGCAAGCTCACCAGCCTCCCCTTTGCTTCCAGTAACTGGAGTTCACACACCGAAGAAAGGTCCAACACTTGTTTATTTGGCACTCCAATAGCAAAGCACGATAAACAGTTCTTTTGCAGCAAATTGGTTGGGACCTATAACCTTGCCAACGGTGGGGCGAGCAGATCAAGGCACTTCCTAACGTTAAAGTTCTATGCCACTGTACTATGACCAGCGGCGCCTAAGCCAATCCTGCTGTTGCAGAACAGGAAAGATGGGGTCTCTTCCAGCAACCCCTATGAACAGCGATGGAGCCCTCTTCGATACGCTGTGGCCCCTATCAGGGGGATGTGTCCTCCCAAGAGAGTTCCCAGAGGCCCACTGTCACCGGGTCGGTGCTGCTCCGGGTCTTCAGTGGGTAACCTCCCCGGCCTCCTCACCTCAGGTACGAGTCCCTCCGCTCAGGGACCCTCGGACAGTCCACCCTAGCGGGACCCAGTCGAAGGTACTGGGCCCCAGGCCTCCTCGATAGTACCTCACCCCAGGCTAAAGGTGCCTGGGATGGACGCCAACATGACTCCGGACCAGGCCATGGGCACCTGGACCAGACTCCTGGATCTCCCGCACCCAGGCCTAAGGGCCCTGGGTGCGGACCGCAACCCTCCTCCTCCGAGGACCTCCTTCTCCGCAAGACGACGACCTCGTGGTCAGGGCGTCTCCCCCTTTTATCTCCTCCCTTCAACGGCCCGGCGGGTTCCCCGCCCCAGCCATACCATCTCCGGGAAGAGACCAAACAGGGAGCACTGCAGGGGATGATTCTACCTGAAGCCTGTGGGTACTATGCCACCCACAGGCAAAGGAGAATATTACATCCTCCAATCCTCCACGAAACAAAAAGGGGTCTGAGTCCTAACACAATTATACACCTGGGTCACACTATTGCCCAGGTGTATCCCATCAATTTGAGGACCCCGCTACATATTAATAGTAAAAAGGTCAAGTCTGAGCATGTAGGCCCTTTACAAAATAATCTAGAGTGGGTGACTGGGGACAAAGAGAAGGCTAATTTATTAAATACTTTCTTCAGTTCTGTGTATACAAAGGAGCATGGGGGAGCTCATGTCCAAAATGGGGGTGGTAGTGACACAGCCCCAAATCCACAATGGCTCAAAAGTGATATGGTCCAGAAATATTTAGATGGAATAAAGGTGGATAAAGATGAATGAATGGATGAATTGAGCTCTGTAATTTTAAAGCCATTGTATTTAATTTTAGGGACTCATTAATGACAGGAATAGTACCACTGGATTGGCGCAGGGCCAATGTGGTGCCTATATTTAAAAAGGGAATTAAGTGTTTACCAAGTAACTATAGACCTGTTAGTTTAACTTCTATAGTTGGGAAAATACTGGAGAGATTAATAAAAGACCACATAGATGAGTTCTTGCTGGAAAAAAACTATTTAAGCAACAGACAGCATGGATTCATGAAAGACAGAAGTTGTCAAACAAACCTGATTTCTTTTTATGAAGAGGTAAGTAAGACCTTGGACAGAGGGGTGGCAGTGGACGTGGTATACTTGGATTTTGCAAAAGCGTTCGATACAGTTCCCCACACACGGCTCATGTGTAAGGTAAAGTCTACAGGATTGGAAATATCAGTTTGTAAATGGATAGAAAACTGGCTAAAAGACAGAATTCAGAGAGTAGTGGTTAATGATTCTTACTCTGAATGGTCCAAGGTTATCAGTGGTGTACCCCAAGGTTCAGTGCTGGGACCCTTACTTTTTAATATGTTTATAAATGATATTGGGTCTGAGATCAAAAGTAACATTTCTGTCTTTGCAGATGACACCAAGCTATGCAGTGGAATAACGTCCTTACAGGATGTCGCCAATTTACAAGCCGACCTCAATGCTCTGTCTAATTGGGCGACTATGTGGCAGATGAGGTTTAATGTTGATAAATGTAAAGTTATGCACTTGGGGGCTAATAATATGAATGCATCATACATACTAGGGGGAGTACAACTGGGGGGATCCGTAGTGGAGAAGGATCTGGGGGTTTTGGTAGATCATAAGCTCAATAATGGCATGCAATGCCAAGCTGCGGTTTCCAAAGCGAGCAAAGTCCTTTCTTGTATTAAGAGAGGTATGGTCTCCAGAGAGAGAGATATCATTTTGCCCCTGTTCAAATCATTAGTAAGACCTCATCTGGAATATGCAGTTCAGTTTTGGGCCCCAGTTCTCAAAAAGGATATTGGGGAACTGGAGAAAGTGCAGAGAAGGGCAACCAAACTGATAAGAGGCATGGAGGAGCTCAGCTATGAGGAGAGATTAGAGGAACTGAATTTATTCTCTCTTGAGAAGAGGAGATTAAGGGGGGATATGATCAACATGTACAAATATATAAGGGGTCCATATAGTGAACTTGGTGTTCAGTTATTCACTTTACGGACAACACAAAGGACAAGGGGGCACTCTTTGCGTCTAGAGGAAAAGAGATTTCACCTCCAAATACGGAAAGGTTTTTTCACAGTAAGAGCTGTGAAAATGTGGAATAGACTCCCTGCAGAGGTGGTTCTGGCCAGCTCAGTAGATTGCTTTAAGAAGGGCCTGGATTCTTTCTTAAATGTACATAATATAACTGGGTACTGACATTTATAGGTAAAGTTGATCCAGGGAATATCCGATTGCCTCTCGGGGGATCAGGAAGGAATTTTTTCCCCTGCTGTAGCAAATTGGATAATGCTCTTCTGGGTTTTTTTTGCCTTCCTCTGGATCAACTGTGGGTATAGAATTGGGTATATGGGATTGTACGATATATGTTTATTTTTATTTTTTTATTTTTATTTTTTACGGTTGAACTGGATGGACTTGTGTCTTTTTTCAACCTGACTAACTATGTAACTATGTAACTATGTAAAATACTCTGCAATACCCTGCGCAATACTCTGCAATACCCTGCGCAATACTCTGCAATACCCTGCAAAATACTCTGCAATACCCTGCGCAATACCCTGCGCAATACTCTGCAATACCCTGCGCAATACTCTGCAATACCCTGCGCAATACTCTGCAATACCCTGCGCAATACTCTGCAAAATACTCTGCAATACCCTGCGCAATACTCTGCAATACCCTGCGCAATACTCTGCAATACCCTGCGCAATAATCTGCAATACCCTGCGCAATACTCTGCAAAATACTCTGCAATACCCTGCACAATACTCTGCAATACCCTGCGCAATACTCTGCAATACCCTGCGCAATACTCTGCAATACCCTGCGCAATACTCTGCAATACCCTGCAATACCCTGCACAATACTCTGCAATACCCTGCACAATACTCTGCAATACCCTGCACAATACTCTGCAATACCCTGTGCAATACCCCGTGCAATACCCTGCCATACTCCGCAATACCCTGCCATAGTCCGCAATACTCCGCAATGCACTGCAATGCCCGGCAATACTCCGCAATGCCCACTTCCCGCCCGCCGGCCGTCATATGACGTCCTTGACTTTGTGCGGGGATATCTGAATGATGGGAGCAGCTACAGGCATCATTCAGATATCAGCTTTTTCAGCCGGCGATTCCCTACATCATAAGAACAATCATAGCGGCTGTTCCGCTGCTTGATCATTCTTACGGGAGGCGAGAGGGGATGTCCCCCCCTCCCGCTGCCCTCCGGTGCTTCTACCGACTCACCGCTACGATCAAAGCCAGGATTGTTGTTTTTTTTTTGTTTTGTTTTCAGGCTTCCCAGCCTAGAGGTGAGATGTGGGGTCTTATTGACCTCATATCTCATTGTAAAGAGGACCTGTCATGCCATATTCCTATTACAAGGGATGTTTACGTTCCTTGTAATAGGTATAAAAGTGATCAAAAAAAATTTTGGGGCGGAAAAACATGTCAAACTAAAATAAATAAAGTAAAATGAACAATAAAAAAATATTTTTTTTTTTAAAGCGCCCCTGTCCCCGTGAGCTCGCATACAGAAGCGAACGCATACGTAAGTCCCGCCCACATATGAAAACGGTTTTCAAACCACACATGTGAGGTATCTCTGCGAACGTTAGAGCGAGAGCAATCATTTTGGCCCTAGACCTCCTCTGTAACTAAAATCATGTAACCAGTAAAAATATTTAAAGCGTCGCCTATGGGGATTTTTTTAAGTAGCGAAGTTTGGCGCCATTCCACGAGTGTGTGCAATTTTTAAGGGTGACATGTTAGGTATCTATTTACTTGGCGTAACTTCATCTTTCACATTATGCAAAAACATTGGGCTAACTTTACTGTTTTTTTTATTTTTAAGCACAAAACATTTTTTTCCGTAAAAAACGCGTTAAAAAAATTGCTGCGCAAATATCGTGCGAGATAAAAAGTTGCAACAACCACCATTATATTCTCTAAGGTCTTTGCTAAAAAAACATATATAATGTTTTGGGGTTCTATGTAATTTTCTAGCAAATAAATGATGATTTTTACATGTAGGAGAGAAATGTCAGAATTGGCCTGGGTGCTCCAGAACGCCTGAAGGTGCTCCCTGCATGTTGGGCCTCTCTATGTGGCCACGCTGTGTAAAAGTCTCACACATGTGGTATCGCCATACTCGGGAGGAATAGCAGAATGTGTTTTGGGGTGTAATTTGTGGAATGCATATGCTGTGTGTGAGAAGTAACCTGCTAATATGACAATTTTGTGAAAAAAAAAAAAGAGAAAAAAAAAATCTTGATTTTGCAAAGAATTGTGGGAAAAAATGACAACTTCAAAAAACTCACAATGCCTCTTTTTGAATACCTTGGAATGTCTTCTTTCCAAAAAGGGGTCATTTGGGGGGTATTTGTACTTTTCTGGCATGTTAGGGTCTCAAGAAATGAGATCGGCCGTCAGTACTTCAGGTGTGATCAATTTTCAGATATTGGCACCATAGCTTGTGGACTCTATAACTTTCACAAAGACCAAATAATATCCACCAATTTGTACTTATTTTTACCAAAGATATGTAGCAGTATAAATTTTGGCCAAAATTTATGAAGAAAAAATAGTACTTTGCAAAATTTCATAAGAGAAACGAAAAAAAAATAATTTTTTTACAAAATTTTCAGTATTTTTCTCTTATAGCGCAAAAAATAAAAAACCCAACAGTGATTAAATACCACCAAAAGAAAGCTCTATTTGTGTGAAAAAAAGGACAAAAAATTCATATGGGTACAGTGTTGTATGACTGAGTAATTGTCATTCAAAATGTGAGAGCACCGAAAGCTGAAAATTGGTCTGGTTATTAAGGGGGTTTAAGTGCCCAGTGGTCAAGTGGTTTTAAAGAACACCTTTAATGATTTTTTGGGGTGTTATCTGTCCCTTTTCTTTTTTTGGGTCAAATGTATCTGCTTACTCCAAAGGTAAATAAATAATTATTCTAAAAACATATAGTCAAGTATGAACTTAAACCCAAAAAACATTTATTCATGTATAGAACAAAATAAATAGAAGGCAGCGCTGGAGAACCTGCTGCCATTTGTGCATCCCTGGGACCCCAGAGCACACATTAACCCTGTGTGGACACTAAAATTGGGAGCTTGAGAAGCACAACAGTTGTGAGCACAATCTGATGCTGGCCTCCCAGAGGTCAGGAACAGCAGCAGGTGATATATATGTCCCAAGTCTGTGGTACTACAACAGGCTGCCTTCTGTCCGACCACAATGAAGCAAGGCCATCACTTCCTCTTCTTCTTGGCAGCCTTCCCTGCAGCCTTCTTTGCAGCCTTCCTTCTGCGTGTGGCTGGAGGCTGGGCCACTGGAGGGGTACTCCTGTCAGGAGGAGGAGAAGGAGGTGGAGGAGAAGGGGGTGGCGCAGAAGAAGGTGGAGGTGGAGGAGAAGGGGGTGGCGCAGAAGAAGAAGGTGGAGGAGGAGGAGGTTGAGGTTGGGAAAGCTGTGCGACCTCACATATGGCCGTATTCGGGGTAATTCTCTCTATCACCCCCTTGTTCAACAAGGTGATGAGCAGGGGCTCGCATAGGAGGCGTTGCTCCATGCTCATCACCTTGAACTTGGCCTCAACTCGGCCGGCAATGGCCTCTTCAGGGGATGTGGGCTCCTGGAGGGTGGCATGTGCCTCTCTAATAAGGGCCATTGCTGCTTCACTTGTGGTCCTGTCCCTCCTGCTTCTTTTCGGAAGGCGGATGGGAGGCACCTGAGATCTTGTGCTTCTACTCGTGCCGGCCACCTCCTGTCTGCCACTGGGCCCTGCCACCTCCTGTCACTGATAAAGACATTCATTTTGGGTCTGCAAGCCAAAAAAAAAGACCAAAAAATAATGTGAGTCACACAGTCTAACCGCCTGTAAATCTTAGTCACCATATATATCCTCCAACATTCTCTAGACAGTATAGGCCTCCAATTTCTCAAAGTCTCAAAATCACATACCTTAGTTCGCACGTCCGTCACTTTTACTCCTCTCTCCGCACACCGAACATAGTCTAGTCACATGTGTGTTTGCTATATATACACCACGCATGCGTAAAACTACTCACATGTCGCTCCGCACACGTCGCCCGCCCATGACGTTCTAAGTAACATCTTTTCCCTGCCCCTTCTCTTTCGGCGCGCAGACAGATATGGCGGATTCACAGCAGGTGTCTGCTAATTCCTCAAATAACGAGGAGGAGACAAGCCCGGAGACTGAGGAAACGTCACGACCAGGGAGGAGATTCAAGGCATCTAATATGTCTTAAGCGGAGATGGTGGACATATTGCTAAAGTCGGATTATGACGCAAAGCATTGGCCGTATAGCAAACCTAATCGAAGGAAGGCCAAAATCATGAAGAAAGTCGTGAAGAGTCTGAAGAAGAATTTCAGGGTGAAAAGATCAAATGAGCAGCTCAGAAAGAGGTGGTCTGACCTCAAATTGAGGGAGCCGGAGCAGTTAGGAGCATTAAGAGAATGCTTGAAAAAAGTAAGTTTTTTTTGCCCATTTTTCCTATTATTGTATTTCACAACTTGCATGTTGCTCCATGTTATTGCATTTTTCTATTGTACCTTACAAAATGTCATAGTTTGAACTTGGTTTGGCACAGTAATCGTTCGTTACAGACACATCGTTCGGCCACTATGCACGATTTGTATAGATTTTACAGGGTTAAAATATTTTACACAGCTGCCTGTTTTTATTCAATAGTTGTTCTTACATTGTTGGCTAGATGATGTGTTTGTAAAGATAATGAAATGCAAACTTTAATTAGTGTAAAGGAGAGGACACTCAGCAGCTGGTTCCACATCTGTACTTTTGAGCACTATAGTGTGGGCCACCAGAACCGCCTTTTTTGGGTGCCCCACACAGGTGCATCAGTGAATTTTTGTGGTGCCTCCATGTCTAAAAATTGACAGCCAAAGTTGAATATTAAAGAATATCGTTTTTAAAAATAATGTCTTCATCTTGAAATCCCTCCCAAACAGACACTTGTACCCCACTTCCAACCAATGTATCATGTTTTTATTTTTTATACAAAATTTCTGTGTGATAACTATACCTTTTGTTTGATTCTCATAGGGGAGAGAAGACTGGGAGGAGAACACTCCAGGGAGGACAGGAACCCCACACCTTCTAAACAACCCCAACCTCACCAAGACCCACAACCTGAGGGTGTTGAGGAAGTTGAAGAGGTGGAGGAAGGAGAAGTGGAGGAAGGAGAAGTGGATGACGTGGTGGAACTGGTCACCACAACAGGTCAGTATCTGTCACCACAGCTTCACGTAAGAGATGTAGGCCTGCAGAGTTATAATACCTTTTGTATTTTTTTATAGGGGATGTAAATGTTGTGGTGAAAGAAAGTACGCGTTTCTCTGCTGACAGTGCCCTATGAATCATACAGCAAGTGAAGGAATGTAGTACAGAACTGGACAGAATTAAGCAAAGAATTCATGTGATGGATCAAACCTTTAAAGACATCCTAGATGTTTTGGGGAGAATTGAATAAGGCATCAAAACCCCCATTTTTGGTTTGAGATTGTTCTTCCCCCTTTTTTAAGCTTTTAGACAATCAATCAAGCCAAAATTTGAATATGCACACAGTGTGTCAACATGTGCCATCTGCCATCAGGGGATATCCATGTACGTCTTATGGGGGTGCAACCCCTTCCTCGTATCTCAAGTAGGTGAAATGAAGAAGGGGTTGCACCCCCAAAACACGTCCATTGATCACCCCTGATGGCAGATAGCACATGTTGACAATAGGGATCAGGAGTCTAAAATCCCTATTGGAAATGACTTCAAATTGTGTGCATATTCAAATTTTGGCTTGGCCAGGGGTGCCAATACCCCATATTAGGACGGCCAGATAGAGACATATTTTGTGTAAGTGAATGTCTTATATTGCCGAGAGGTAGCCAATGTTGGAGTTTGTTGAATGCTACTGATGTTTTTGTATTTTCATTAAAAAAAAAAGCCGGTTTGTGGCCAGCCAAAAAAAGAAAAAAACATACTGTTCTATTTACCGTGTGTGAATGTGCACAGAGTAAAATTTTTGAACAACAACAAAGTGTAGCTTCTTTTTCAAATACACTCTAACCTTATTTGTGTATATTTTTGTGGTTCATAGTGAAATGGTTGGTATTTACTAAAGGAAAATACACTTGGCACTACAAATGCACTAAGACAAACTAGGAGACAGGAAAAAACAAAAGTTAAAAGATTTAATCAGATTTTTAATTAGTTCTTTCTCCAAGAAGATTTACACATGGCCTGGCATAGGAATTGCCCCCCTACCCGTGAAATATTCCAGATATTTCTCACGAACCTCACGGGCATTTTGGGGGGGGCAAGCCAGGACGGGCAGATTCAAGGCCCGGCAGGGTATTGCCATATGAAAGTCCTGCCTCAGGCAATATTGAGGCCATATAATTTGTTGATTTTCGGCTCAGAAAATTATGGAGCACACAGCAGCATAAAACAACATAGTTAATTTTGTACTCCGCCAAGTGAATAGGAGTCATAAAAAGGCGGAACCGGCTGGCCATTATCCCGAAGGCATTTTCTACGACTCTTCGGGCCCTGGCCAGCCGGTAGTTGAACACCCTCTTCTCTGGGGTCAGGGTCCTCTGGGGAAACTCTGTGACCGCCGGGTCCTGAGGACCCGGCGGATCACGAATCGCGGTAAATCGCCGCCGATAGCGGCCGTTTACCACGTGATCGCTCAGTCAAATGACGGAGCAATCACTTGTAAACAGACCGGCGTCATTTGATGACGCCGGTTCCTCCCTCCCCTCTCTGTACCGATCGGTACAGTGTGAGAGGAGAAGGGAGGGAGCGGATGGCAGCAGCAGCTCTGTGGGCTGGATCTGTGACAATTGCAGTCACAGATCCAGCCATCCATCCATCCCTGCTCAGCCATCCCTGGTGCAATACCCTGCCAATACTCTGCAATACACCCTGCCAATACTCTGCAAAATACCCTGCGCAATACTCTGCAAAATACTCTGCAATACCCTGGTGCAATACTCTGCAATACCCTGGCGCAATACTCTGCAATACCCTGCGCAATACTCTGCAATACGCTGCGCAATACTCTGCAATACGCTGCGCAATACTCTGCAATACCCTGCGCAATACTCTGCAATACCCTGCAAAATACTCTACAATACCCTGCGCAATACTCTGCAATACCCTGCGCAATACTCTGCAATACCCTGCAAAATACTCTGCAATACCCTGCGCAATACCCTGCAAAATACTCTGCAATACCCTGCGCAATACTCTGCAATACCCTGCGCAATACTCTGCAATACCCTGCGCAATACTCTGCAAAATACTCTGCAATACCCTGCACAATACTCTGCAATACCCTGCGCAATACTCTGCAATACCCTGCGCAATAATCTGCAATACCCTGCGCAATACTCTGCAAAATACTCTGCAATACCCTGCACAATACTCTGCAATACCCTGCGCAATACTCTGCAATACCCTGCGCAATACTCTGCAATACCCTGCGCAATACTCTGCAATACCCTGCGCAATACCCTGCACAATACTCTGCAATACCCTGCACAATACTCTGCAATACCCTGCACAATACTCTGCAATACCCTGTGCAATACCCCGTGCAATACCCTGCCATACTCCGCAATACCCTGCCATAGTCCGCAATACTCCGCAATGCCCTGCAATGCCCGGCAATACTCCGCAATGCCCACTTCCCGCCCGCCGGCCGTCATATGACGTCCTTGACTTTGTGCGGGGATATCTGAATGATGGGAGCAGCTACAGGCATCATTCAGATATCAGCTTTTTCAGCCAGCGATTCCCTACATCATAAGAACAATCATAGCGGCTGTTCCGCTGCTTGATCATTCTTACGGGAGGCGAGAGGGGATGTCCCCCCTCCCGCTGCCCTCCGGTGCTTCTACCGACTCACCGCTACGATCAAAGCCAGGATTGTTGTTTTTTTTTTGTTTTGTTTTCAGGCTTCCCAGCCTAGAGGTGAGATGTGGGGTCTTATTGACCTCATATCTCATTGTAAAGAGGACCTGTCATGCCATATTCCTATTACAAGGGATGTTTACGTTCCTTGTAATAGGTATAAAAGTGATCAAAAAAAATTTTGGGGCGGAAAAACATGTCAAACTAAAATAAATAAAGTAAAATGAACAATAAAAAAATATATATTTTTTTTAAAGCGCCCCTGTCCCCGTGAGCTCGCATACAGAAGCGAACGCATACGTAAGTCCCGCCCACATATGAAAACGGTTTTCAAACCACACATGTGAGGTATCTCTGCGAACGTTAGAGCGAGAGCAATCATTTTGGCCCTAGACCTCCTCTGTAACTAAAATCATGTAACCAGTAAAAATATTTAAAGCGTCGCCTATGGGGATTTTTTTAAGTAGCGAAGTTTGGCGCCATTCCACGAGTGTGTGCAATTTTTAAGGGTGACATGTTAGGTATCTATTTACTCGGCGTAACTTCATCTTTCACATTATGCAAAAACATTGGGCTAACTTTACTGTTTTTTTTATTTTTAAGCACAAAACATTTTTTTTCCGTAAAAAACGCGTTAAAAAAATTGCTGCGCAAATATCGTGCGAGATAAAAAGTTGCAACAACCACCATTATATTCTCTAAGGTCTTTGCTAAAAAAACATATATAATGTTTTGGGGTTCTATGTAATTTTCTAGCAAATAAATGATGATTTTTACATGTAGGAGAGAAATGTCAGAATTGGCCTGGGTGCTCCAGAACGCCTGAAGGTGCTCCCTGCATGTTGGGCCTCTCTATGTGGCCACGCTGTGTAAAAGTCTCACACATGTGGTATCGCCATACTCGGGAGGAATAGCAGAATGTGTTTTGGGGTGTAATTTGTGGAATGCATATGCTGTGTGTGAGAAGTAACCTGCTAATATGACAATTTTGTGAAAAAAAAAAAAGAGAAAAAAAAAATCTTGATTTTGCAAAGAATTGTGGGAAAAAATGACAACTTCAAAAAACTCACAATGCCTCTTTCTGAATACCTTGGAATGTCTTCTTTCCAAAAAGGGGTCATTTGGGGGGTATTTGTACTTTTCTGGCATGTTAGGGTCTCAAGAAATGAGATCGGCCGTCAGTACTTCAGGTGTGATCAATTTTCAGATATTGGCACCATAGCTTGTGGACTCTATAACTTTCACAAAGACCAAATAATATCCACCAATTTGTACTTATTTTTACCAAAGATATGTAGCAGTATAAATTTTGGCCAAAATTTATGAAGAAAAAATAGTACTTTGCAAAATTTCATAACAGAAACGAAAAAAAAATAATTTTTTTACAAAATTTTCAGTATTTTTCTCTTATAGCGCAAAAAATAAAAAACCCAACAGTGATTAAATACCACCAAAAGAAAGCTCTATTTGTGTGAAAAAAAGGACAAAAAATTCATATGGGTACAGTGTTGTATGACTGAGTAATTGTCATTCAAAATGTGAGAGCACCGAAAGCTGAAAATTGGTCTGGTTATTAAGGGGGTTTAAGTGCCCAGTGGTCAAGTGGTTTTAAAGAACACCTTTAATGATTTTTTGGGGTGTTATCTGTCCCTTTTCTTTTTTTGGGTCAAATGTATCTGCTTACTCCAAAGGTAAATAAATAATTATTCTAAAAACATATAGTCAAGTATGAACTTAAACCCAAAAAACATTTATTCATGTATAGAACAAAATAAATAGAAGGCAGCGCTGGAGAACCTGCTGCCATTTGTGCATCCCTGGGACCCCAGAGCACACATTAACCCTGTGTGGACACTAAAATTGGGAGCTTGAGAAGCACAACAGTTGTGAGCACAATCTGATGCTGGCCTCCCAGAGGTCAGGAACAGCAGCAGGTGATATATATGTCCCAAGTCTGTGGTACTACAACAGGCTGCCTTCTGTCCGACCACAATGAAGCAAGGCCATCACTTCCTCTTCTTCTTGGCAGCCTTCCCTGCAGCCTTCTTTGCAGCCTTCCTTCTGCGTGTGGCTGGAGGCTGGGCCACTGGAGGGGTACTCCTGTCAGGAGGAGGAGAAGGAGGTGGAGGAGAAGGGGGTGGCGCAGAAGAAGGTGGAGGTGGAGGAGAAGGGGGTGGTGCAGAAGAAGAAGGTGGAGGAGGAGGAGGTTGAGGTTGGGAAAGCTGTGCGACCTCACATATGGCCGTATTCGGGGTAATTCTCTCTATTACCCCCTTGTTCAGCAAGGTGATGAGCAGGGGCTCGCATAGGAGGCGTTGCTCCATGCTCATCACCTTGAACTTGGCCTCAACTCGGCCGGCAATGGCCTCTTCAGGGGATGTGGGCTCCTGGAGGGTGGCATGTGCCTCTCTAATAAGGGCCATTGCTGCTTCACTTGTGGTCCTGTCCCTTCTGCTTCTTTTCGGAAGGCGGATGGGAGGCACCTGAGATCTTGTGCTTCTACTCGTGCCGGCCACCTCCTGTCTGCCACTGGGCCCTGCCACCTCCTGTCACTGATAAAGACATTCATTTTGGGTCTGCAAGCCAAAAAAAAGACCAAAAAATAATGTGAGTCACACAGTCTAACCGCCTGTAAACCTTAGTCACCATATATATCCTCCAACATTCTCTAGACAGTATAGGCCTCCAATTTCTCAAAGTCTCAAAATCACATACCTTAGTTCGCACGTCCGTCACTTTTACTCCTCTCTCCGCACACCGAACATAGTCTAGTCACATGTGTGTTTGCTATATATACACCACGCATGCGTAAAACTACTCACATGTCGCTCCGCACACGTCGCCCGCCCATGACGTTCTAAGTAACATCTTTTCCCTGCCCCTTCTCTTTCGGCGCGCAGACAGATATGGCGGATTCACAGCAGGTGTCTGCTAATTCCTCAAATAACGAGGAGGAGACAAGCCCGGAGACTGAGGAAACGTCACGACCAGGGAGGAGATTCAAGGCATCTAACATGTCATAAGCGGAGATGGTGGACATATTGCTAAAGTCGGATTATGACGCAAAGCATTGGCCGTATAGCAAACCTAATCGAAGGAAGGCCAAAATCATGAAGAAAGTCGTGAAGAGTCTGAAGAAGAATTTCAGGGTGAAAAGATCAAATGAGCAGCTCAGAAAGAGGTGGTCTGACCTCAAATTGAGGGAGCCGGAGCAGTTAGGAGCATTAAGAGAATGCTTGAAAAAAGTAAGTTTTTTTTGCCCATTTTTCCTATTATTGTATTTCACAACTTGCATGTTGCTCCATGTTATTGCATTTTTCTATTGTACCTTACAAAATGTCATAGTTTGAACTTGGTTTGGCACAGTAATCGTTCGTTACAGACACATCGTTCGGCCACTATGCACGATTTGTATAGATTTTACAGGGTTAAAATATTTTACACAGCTGCCTGTTTTTATTCAATAGTTGTTCTTACATTGTTGGCTAGATGATGTGTTTGTAAAGATAATGAAATGCAAACTTTAATTAGTGTAAAGGAGAGGACACTCAGCAGCTGGTTCCACATCTGTACTTTTGAGCACTATAGTGTGGGCCACCAGAACCGCCTTTTTTGGGTGCCCCACACAGGTGCATCAGTGAATTTTTGTGGTGCCTCCATGTCTAAAAATTGACAGCCAAAGTTGAATATTAAAGAATATCGTTTTTAAAAATAATGTCTTCATCTTGAAATCCCTCCCAAACAGACACTTGTACCCCACTTCCAACCAATGTATCATGTTTTTATTTTTTATACAAAATTTCTGTGTGATAACTATACCTTTTGTTTGATTCTCATAGGGGAGAGAAGACTGGGAGGAGAACACTCCAGGGAGGACAGGAACCCCACACCTTCTAAACAACCCCAACCTCACCAAGACCCACAACCTGAGGGTGTTGAGGAAGTTGAAGAGGTGGAGGAAGGAGAAGTGGAGGAAGGAGAAGTGGATGACGTGGTGGAACTGGTCACCACAACAGGTCAGTATCTGTCACCACAGCTTCACGTAAGAGATGTAGGCCTGCAGAGTTATAATACCTTTTGTATTTTTTTATAGGGGATGTAAATGTTGTGGTGAAAGAAAGTACGCGTTTCTCTGCTGACAGTGCCCTATGAATCATACAGCAAGTGAAGGAATGTAGTACAGAACTGGACAGAATTAAGCAAAGAATTCATGTGATGGATCAAACCTTTAAAGACATCCTAGATGTTTTGGGGAGAATTGAATAAGGCATCAAAACCCCCATTTTTGGTTTGAGATTGTTCTTCCCCCTTTTTTAAGCTTTTAGACAATCAATCAAGCCAAAATTTGAATATGCACACAGTGTGTCAACATGTGCCATCTGCCATCAGGGGATATCCATGTACGTCTTATGGGGGTGCAACCCCTTCCTCTTATCTCAAGTAGGTGAAATGAAGAAGGGGTTGCACCCCCAAAACACGTCCATTGATCACCCCTGATGGCAGATAGCACATGTTGACAATAGGGATCAGGAGTCTAAAATCCCTATTGGAAATGACTTCAAATTGTGTGCATATTCAAATTTTGGCTTGGCCAGGGGTGCCAATACCCCATATTAGGACGGCCAGATAGAGACATATTTTGTGTAAGTGAATGTCTTATATTGCCGAGAGGTATCCAATGTTGGAGTTTGTTGAATGCTACTGATGTTTTTGTATTTTCATTAAAAAAAAAAGCCGGTTTGTGGCCAGCCAAAAAAAGAAAAAAACATACTGTTCTATTTACCGTGTGTGAATGTGCACAGAGTAAAATTTTTGAACAACAACAAAGTGTAGCTTCTTTTTCAAATACACTCTAACCTTATTTGTGTATATTTTTGTGGTTCATAGTGAAATGGTTGGTATTTACTAAAGGAAAATACACTTGGCACTACAAATGCACTAAGACAAACTAGGAGACAGGAAAAAACAAAAGTTAAAAGATTTAATCAGATTTTTAATTAGTTCTTTCTCCAAGAAGATTTACACATGGCCTGGCATAGGAATTGCCCCCCTACCCGTGAAATATTCCAGATATTTCTCACGAACCTCACGGGCATTTTGGGGGGGCAAGCCAGGACGGGCAGATTCAAGGCCCGGCAGGGTATTGCCATATGAAAGTCCTGCCTCAGGCAATATTGAGGCCATATAATTTGTTGATTTTCGGCTCAGAAAATTATGGAGCACACAGCAGCATAAAACAACATAGTTAATTTTGTACTCCGCCAAGTGAATAGGAGTCATAAAAAGGCGGAACCGGCTGGCCATTATCCCGAAGGCATTTTCTACGACTCTTCGGGCCCTGGCCAGCCGGTAGTTGAACACCCTCTTCTCTGGGGTCAGGGTCCTCTGGGGAAATGGCCTCATGAGGTGCGGTCCGAGTCCGAAGGATTCATCAGCCAAAAAAACAAAGGGGAGTCCTTCAACATTCCCTGCATCTGGTGGCAATGCAAGGTCGTCACTCTGGAGACGGAGGGCAAACTCCGTCTGGATGAAGGATCCCCCATCGGACATCCGGCCATTCTTCCCCACATCCACATAGAGGAATTCATACCGTGCTGACACCACCGCCATCAGCACAATGCTATGAAACCCCTTGTAGTTGTAGTAGTAGGACCCAGAACGGGGTGGCGGCACGATGCGGACGTGCTTCCCGTCAATGGCTCCACCGCAGTTGGGGAAGTCCCACCGCGTGGCAAACTCCAATGCCACAGTCTGCCATTCCTGTGGCGTGGAAGGAAGCTGTGGAGTCAAACAAGATAAAAAAATATTAGTACTTTTGCACATAACATTGCAAGCAGATTATAATAAAATACATTTGAGCCCAACATCAATCAAAATCTCAGTTTAATGTGTTTTTTAAAAAGTATAATGGAAGGCTCAAGTATCATATTCATCACCCCCTCTGATGGTCCATTATAATCAAATTTGGGGGGGCTAGATGTGTTTGGCCACAGGATAGCATTGCAGTGGCGGTGCGTCCAGAGTGGGCGCTGGAGCGCTGCCCCCTCTCTCCTGCGCCCGTCACTCAGAACAATACATAGGTTCATGCCTTGCATGAACCTAGGTATTGTCAATGCCGCCCACTATTCAGGTGGATGGCCCCCTGTTGAGCGACGGCCATATGAATAACTGCGGCATTTTTGGGGTGAAAATTGCCTATCAGAGACAGGGGGGCAAATAGCCTTGGCGATTACAGCCTGAGGGATGTAATTGGCTTCATAAAAGTTAACCAGGGGACGCGGGGGGGGGGGGGGTGCATTCCTTGGGTAAACACTGACAGGCTCCTCTGCCAATCATGTTCACCAAGTCTGTTTACCGGTAACCTGATTGGCTGATGCAACATCGAGGGCAGGAGAAGACATCAAGGAGAGAAGAAGGATGGCGCTGACCAGAAGAAGGTAAGTGCAGGGCTGGGGGGGAACTGGCTGCATTGGAGGGGGCAAACTGGCTGCATTGGAGGGGGAAAACTGGCTGCATTGGAGGGGGCAAACTGGCTGCATTGGAGGGGGCAACTGGTGGCGTTTATGAGGCACAGTCGCAAAAATGGAGGAAGTTTATATATAAAATTTTGGGGTGGCCCCCCAAACATTTTGAGCAACAGCCACCACTGATGGAGAGGTTAGTGAAGGGAAATATGCATTGAGGAGAAAAAAGGGGCATTTAAAAGATTCCAGCATGCATGAGGACAAAGGTGACATTCTCAGCATATTACAATCATGGTAATTAGGGAAGGATGAAAGAAATACAATACATTAGAATACATAAAATGTGATGTAAAAGGAGAAAACTTACCCTAATATAGTCCTCCTGCAGGACTTGTATAATGGCAGAACAGGTGTCTGGGATTATGAGGCCCAGAGCCTGGGGGGAGATGCAGACTTCTCCCTGTCGCCAGGTAACGTAAGGTGGCGATGAGCCTCTGCTCAGCACTGATGGCTTCCCGCATAACGGTGTCCTGCCTGGTAATATAGGGGGACACCAAAGCCAAAAGATGCTGAAAAACGGGGTCAGACATCCGCAGAAAATTCCTGTAGTCCTCAGGATTATTCTCGACGATCTCCCGCAGCAGAGGCATATCACAGAATTGGTCCCGCTGGAGCAACCAATTCTTGGTCCATGAACTCCTCCTCACCCCGTTCATGGACTCGTCTTGGTCCAAAACAAGCAGACCAACACCAAGCGCCCGCACAGCATGAACTCGACGACGAGAACGTACCCGCGACATGGCTAGGAAACAGTCGTCTTATCAGAACGTACTAAACAGAACGCACTTTAGAACAGCAAGGCCTATGAAGAACGAACTGAAATTCAGAAACAAACGGGCAAGAACGCACTGTAAAACAGATACGACCTGCCTACACGCCCTGAAAGACAAGATACGAACCCACAAGCACAAACTGAACCACAGAAAACGAACTGAAAGCACGAAGACTGAAAAGCGCGAATCGCCTCTTCTCAAACTTTTACTTCACACGCGGTAACACGAGATCAGCAAAAGCAGCCCAAGGGGTGGCGCCAGGGAAATCGATCTTCCCCTTTATACTGCCGTCGTACGTGCTGGACGTGACCGCGCAGAACAACAACGAGATTTGGAATTGTCAGTGTGTACGCATGGAAAGCTTGACGAGAAACTCAAGGATAACAAGAATCTCATCCAGAAAAACGACGTGTTTTTAACGACGAGAAACTCGGTCGTGTGTACGAGGCTTCAGGGTAGAAAATGCTCTTGAGCATGTGCACTAGCTGCCAACACTGCTCTACAAAATCCCCAACAGCAGTGGAGACATGGACAAGAGGGGGACAGAGAACAGGTGGATCAGCCAGGTTTTTTGCTGAATAATGACACTTTAAGCCACCTCTGGATGTTGTGAAGTCAGCAAGTGACCCCACTGTCTGGGCAGACTGGGTTTAAGGAAGTATGTCAATGCATAAAGTGGTATTTTTAAACAAAACACAATTCATATATAATTAACTCAAATATTGTATTTTCCTATCCCCTATTTGTTTTGTTTTTTGATTATGTAGTGGATTATGCAACTTTTTGAGTATATTTTTGTCTTGCTGTATATACAGTGGGTATAGAAAAGAATCACCCCCTTTAAAATAATCAAAATTTGTTGCTTTGCAGACTGAAATGAAGACAGACACCATTTTTGTTTTATCCAGCTGTATTTACTCAAGGTAATACTGCAACATATAACATCCAAGTTAAAGATATAACACCAACATGTCAGAAGAAAAAAAATTATAATTCAAAAACAAAATCATGTAGTTGGAAAAAGGATCACATCCCTCGTAAAAAATTACTTGTAAACTCAATCAGGTGTAGCTAATCAACTTTTCAATGGAACACAAAACCATTTCAACTGTGATCAGCTGTGGTCATTTTGATTAGCTCAGCATTAAGGCTGGGTTCACACTGGTACGACATACGCTCTAACTTTGGAAGCACATGTCGCATGACGTATGTAAGGCCGGAGAGGGCTAGAAGACATCAGCGGAGGAGAACCGGAGAGGGGAGAAGAACTGGCAGAGGCAGAAGACATCAGCAGAGGGGGGAGAAGAAATCGGAAGCAACGCCTTAATAAATTACTTTAAAAACCTGTGTACTGCATTTTTTTTACACCTTTTTTTAGGTGAATAAGTAGGGGTACAATGTACCCCATACTCATTCACATAGGGTGGGGGGCTGGGATCTGGGGGCCCACTTGTTAAAGGGGGCTTCCAGATTCCGATAAGACCCCCGCCCACAGCCCCCGACAACCAATGACCAGGGTTGTCGGGGAGGGGCCCTTGTCCTCATCAACATAGGCACAAGGTGCTGTGGGGTGGGGCCCCAAGACACACACCCCCAATGTTTAGGGCATGCGGCCTGGTATGGTTCAGGAGGTGGGGCACTCGCTTGTCCCCACTTCTTTTCCTGACCTGCCGGGCTGTGTGCTCGGATAAGGGTCTGGTATGGATTTTGGGGGGGACCCCAAAATCCATACCAGACAAATCCTTCTAAACAACTTATACCTGTTTATCTGCAGTCTTCTCTTCTCTACATCCAAAGTCCAAATGTATAAAGCTTGGGAGCTGTCAGATAAATAGCCGGCGAAGAGCTGAAGTTACACTTTGCAGAGCTCAGAGAGGAGAGCTCTGAGAGCTGATTGGAGGGAAGAGATACACCCTTCTTCACACAGGAACAAAGCTGAGGCTGTCAATCAGCTGAAGATCCCTCCCGTCATCTTTTTTCTCTCGCTGTCAGGAAAACTTGTCATAAGTGATTCATGCTGATAGTAGAACGGCAGCAGACAGAAATTACACTTAATACTCTTAATTAAGACAAGTACACACTAAAGAGGGATATGCTTTGTTCATATTTCGTGTCTGAAGTTTACAACCACTTTAACCACTTAAGCCCCGGACCATTTGGTAGCTAAAGGACCAGAGGTGAATTCAGAATTTTGCACTGCGCTGCTTTAACTGTAAATTGTGCGGACATGCAATGTTGTACCCAAACGAAATTTGCGTCCTTTTCTTCCCACAAATAGAGCTTTCTTTTAATGGTATTTGATTGCCTCTGCGATTTTTATTTTTTGCAATATAAACGGAAAAAGACCGAAAATTTTGAAAAAATATGATATTTTCTACTTTTTGTTATAAGAAAAATCTAACAAACTCAATTTTAGTCATACATTTAGGCCAAAATGTATTCAGCCACATGTCTTTAGTAAAAAAAATGTCAATAAGCGTATATTTATTGGTTTGCGCAAAAGTTATAGCGTTTACAAACTAGGGTACATTTTCTGGAATTTACACAGCTTTAAATTTATGACTGCCTATCTCATTTCTTGAGGTGCTAAAATGGCAGGGCAGTACAAACCCCCCCCCCCCAAATGACCCCATTTTGGAAAGTAGACACCCCAAGGAAATTGCTGAGAGCATGTTGAGCCCATTGAATATTTTTTTTTTTGTCCCAAGTGATTAAATAATGACAAAAAAAAAAATTACAAAAAGTTGTCACTAAATTATATATTGCTCACACATGCCATGGTTATATGTGGAATTGCACCCCAAAATACATTCTGCTGCTTCTCCTGAGTACGAGGATACCACATGTGTGGGACTTTTTGGGAGCCTAGCCACGTACGGGACCCCAGAAACCAAGCACCGCCTTCAGGATTTCTAAGGGCGCAAATTTTTGATTTCACTCCTCACTACCTATCACAGTTTCGAAGGCCATAAAATGCCAAAATAGCACAAAACCCCCCAAAATGACCCCATTTTGGAAAGTAGACACCCCAAGCTATTTACTGAGAGGCATGTTCAGTCCATGGAATATTTTATATTTTGCCACAAGTTGCGGGAATATGACAAACTTTTTTTTTTTTTGCACAAAGTTGTCACTAAATGATATATTGCTCACATATGCCATGGGCATATGTGAAATTACACCCCAAAATACATTCTGCTGCTTCTCCTGAGTACGGGGATACCACATGTGTGGGACTTTTTGGGAGCCTAGCCGGGTACGGGACCCCAAAAACCAAGCACCGCCTTCAAGGTTTCTAAGGACATAAATTTTTGATTTCACTCCTCACTACCTATCACTACCTATCACAGTTTTGAAGGCCATAAAATGCCAAGATGGCACAAACCCCCCCAAATGACCCCATTTTGGAAAGTAGACACCCCAAGCTATTTGCTGAGAGGCATGTTGAGCCCATTGAATATTTTTTTTTGTCCCAAATGATTGAATAATGACAAAAAGAAAAAAAAAATGTACAAAAAGTTGTCACTAAATGATATATTGCTCAAACATGCCATGCTTATATGTGGAATTGCACCCCAAAATACATTCTGCTGCTTCTCCTGAGTACGGGGATACCACATGTGTGGGACTTTTTTGGAGCCTAGCCGCGTACGGGGCCCCAAAAACCAAGCACCGCCTTCAGGATTTCTAAGGGCGTAAATTTTTGATTTCACTCCTCACTACCTATCACAGTTTTGAAGGCCATAAAATGCCAAAATAGCACAAAACCCCCCCAAATGACCCCATTTTGGAAAGTAAACACCCCAAGCTATTTACTGAGAGGCATGTTCAGTCCGTGGAATATTTGATATTTTGCCAAAAGTTGCGAGAATAGGACAAACTTTTTTTTTTTTTGCACAAAGTTGTCACTAAATTATATATTGCTCACACATGCCATGGGCATATGTGAAATTACACCCCAAAATACATTCTGCTGCTTCTCCTGAGTACGGGGATACCACATGTGTGGGACTTTTTGGGAGCCTAGCCGCGTACGGGACCCCAAAAACCAAGCACCGCCTTCAAGGTTTCTAAGGGCATAAATTTTTGATTTCACTCCTCACTACCTATCACTACCTATCACAGTTTTGAAGGCCATAAAATGCCAAGATGGCACAAACCCCCCCAAATGACCCCATTTTGGAAAGTAGACACCCCAAGCTATTTGCTGAGAGGCATGTTGAGCCCATTGAATATTTTTTTTTTTGTCCCAAGTGATTGAATAATGACAAAAAGAAAAAAAAAATGTACAAAAAGTTGTCACTAAATGATATATTGCTCAAACATGCCATGGTTATATGTGGAATTGCACCCCAAAATACATTTTGCTGCTTCTCCTGAGTACGGGGATACCACATGTGTGGGACTTTTTGAGAGCCTAGCCGCGTACGGGGCCCTGAAAACCAAGCACCGCCTTCAGGATTTCTAAGGGCTTGATTCTTGATTTCACTCCTCACTGCCTATCACAGTTTTGAAGGCCATAAAATGCTAAGATAGCCCAAAACCCCCACAAATGACCCCATTTTGGAAAGTAGACACCCCAAGCTATTTGCTGAGAGGCATGGTGAGTATTTTACAGCTCTCATTTGTTTTTGAAAATGAATAAATACATTTTTTTTTTCTTTTTTCAATTTTCAAAACTTTGTGACAAAAAGCGAGATCTGCAAAATACTCAACATACCGCTCAGCAAATAGCTTGGGGTGTCTACTTTCCAAAATGGGGTCATTTGGGGGGGTTTTGTGCCATCTGGGCATTCCATGGCCTCCGAAACTGTGATAGGCAGAGAGGAGTGAAATCAAAAATTTACACCCATAGAAATCCTGAAGGCGGTGCTTGGTTTTCGTGGTCCTGTACGCGGCTAGGCTCCCAAAAAGTCTCACACATGTGGTATCCCCGTACTCAGGAGAAGCAACAGAATGTATTTTGGGGTGCAATTCCACATATAACCATGGCATGTTTGAGCAATATATAATTTAGTGACAACTTTTTGTACATTTTTTTTTTTTTCTTTTTGTCATTATTCAATCACTTGGGACAAAAAAATAAATATTCAATGGGCTCAACATGCCTCTCAGCACATAGCTTGAGGTGTCTACTTTCCAAAATGGGGTCATTTGGGGGGGTTTTGAACTGTCCTGGCATTTTATGCGCAACATTAGGAAGCTTATGTCACACATCATCCACTCTTCTAACCACTTGAAGACAAAGCCCTTTCTGACACTTTTTGTTTACATGAAAAAAAAATTTTTTTGCAAGAAAATTATGTTGAACCCCCAAACATTATATATTTTTTTAAAGCAAAGGCCCTACAGATTAAAATAGTGGGTGTTGCATTTTTTTTTTCCACACAGTATTTGCGCAGCGATTTTTCAAACGCATTTTTTGGGGGGAAAACACACTTTTTTTATTTTTAATGCACTAAAAAACACTATATTGCCCAAATGTTTGATGAAATAAAAAAGATGATCTTAGGCTAAGTACATGGATACCAAACACGACATGCTTTAAAATTGCGCACAAACGTGCAGCGGCGACAAACTACATTCATTTTTAAAAGCATTTAAAAGCCTTTACAGGTTACCACGTTAGATTTACAGAGGAGGTCTACTGCTAAAATTACTGCCCTCGAGCTGACCTTCGCGGTGATACCTCACATGCATGATGCAATTGCTGTTTACATATGACGCTAGACCGACGCTTGCGTTCGCCTTTGCGCAAGAGCAGGGGGGGACAGCGGTGCTTTTTTTTTTTTTTTATTATTTATTTTGCTTTTTTTTTTTTTTTTTTAAACTGTTCCTTCCATATTTTTTTTTTTTTTTTTTACCATTTTTATTGTTATCTCAGGGAATGTAAATATCCCCTATGATAGCAATAAGTAGTGACAGGTACTCTTTTTTTGAAAAAAATTGGGGGGTTAGACCCTAGATCTTTCCTCTGCCCTTAAAGCATCTGACCACACCAAGATCTGTGTAATAAAATGCTTTCCCAATTTCCCAATGGCGCTGTTTATATCCGGGGGGGGACATTCCCTCCCACTGCTTGTAAAAGCAGTCTAGAGGCTAATTATCTGCTAGAATTGCTTTTACATGAAAGCCGGCCACTGGCTGAAAAGAATGATACCAAGATGATACCTAAACCCGCAGGCATCATTCTGGTATAAACATTCAAAGTCCAGCAACATACCAGTACGTTGCTGGTCCTTGTTGGACATGTATTGTAATCTTTTTTTTCATGCAGCCTGTTGGCTGAACGAAAAAAAGAGATTGATCGGTGGGTATGCCCACCATTAGAATACCTCCCTTCATCCACCCACTTCTAATGATGGGCATATATGCCGAAGCATGGGGGCATCCTCCCGCAAAAAAGTTATGCCGGGTACACACGGTCGGACTTTTCCACGGGCAAGCCTTCGTCACGGCTTTATGTATCGTGGGAGCAAACGCTGTTGCTGTCAAGATAAATAAATCCGCGATGCAACTGAATGGCGTACCTGCTAAGCAAATGATGGTTAACATTAAAACAAAGTAACATTACAGTACAACAGTAAGACCTTACCATACCATACCTGCAAAGCAAATACCAAAACAAAACCTAGTAAAAAATAAAACATTTTTTTAACGCAACCTGTGCCTAAAATATATATATGCCGAAGCATGGGGGCATCCTCCCGCAAAAAAGTTATGCTGCGTACACACGGTCGGACTTTTCCACGGGCAAGCCTTCGTCGGAATTTCGACCGTATGTACGCGGCATAAAAGGTTATGCCGCGTACACACAGTCGGACTTTTCCACGGGCAAGCCTCCGTCGGAATTTCGACCGTATATACGCGGCATTAGGAGCAAAATCGCTCCTCCGACCCTGCTGCCCCCATGCTTCAGCATATATGCTCTTTTTTTAACTGTGGTGGTGAAATCACCTCCTACAGCGTTGGAGTCACGGCTTTATGTATCGTGGGAGCAAACGCTGTTGCTGTCAAGATAAATAAATCCGCGATGCAACTGAATGCTAAGCAAATGATGGTTAACATTAAAACAAAGTAACATTACAGTACAACAGTAAGACCATACCATACCTGCAAAGCAAATACCAAAACAAAACCTAGTAAAAAATAAAACATTTTTTTTAACGCAACCTGTGCCTAAAATATATATATGCCGAAGCATGGGGGCATCCTCCCGCAAAAAAGTTATGCCGCGTACACACGGTCGGACTTTTCCACGGGCAAGCCTCCGTCGGAATTTCGACCGTATATACGCGGCATTAGCAGCAAAATCGCTCCTCCGCCCCTGCTACCCCCATGCTTCGGCATATATGCTCTTTTTTTAAACTGTGGTGGTGAAATCACCTCCTACAGCGTTGGAGTCACGGCTTTATGTATCGTGGGAGCAAACGCTGTTGCTGTCAAGATAAATAGATCCGCGCTGCAACTGAATGGCGTACCTGAAAACAAAAAATTACATACCTGAAAAGCAAGCATGATAAAACATTGCAGAATAGAATAGAGTAAAAAAGAGCAGAACAATAGAGAGAAAATAGAGAGAGAGAGAGAACAATAAAACGACAATTATTTTTGGGTTTTTTATTTTATATTTTTTTTGTGTTTTGTTTTTTACGTTTTTTTTTTTACACTTTTTTTTGTAACTTTAACAACTGTAATGGTTCGGGTCTCTCAAAATGTAATGGCATCTTGGGAGACCCTGTGTAAGTGTGTTCTAGTCTGTGAAATGCTGTACCCTACGCTAAAACTTCACTTTTGAGTGGTAGCGATCAAAACATTCACCAAGGCAAAGACCAGGTTTGTCAGGACAGAGTGGACAAAAAACACGGGTGTCACGCCTAAATCCGCACTTGCTACAGACACGACATCTTTTTTGGGGGGTTCGTTGGGTAGGGGTACTCGGGAGGGCATACGGATAATGCCTCTCATGCAGCCGGCTTACTGCATTTGGTAGGGGATGGTGAGGTGCAGAACCGCCTGGATACAGGAGTTCTGTGACTATCTCATTCTGGAATTTTAGAAGAGATAACGTCCCGCCTGAAGCTCTGTATAGCACATGAGCATTCAGCAAAGCCAATCGGAATTAGGATAGAGACACTTTTTTGTACCAGCGTCTCGCCTTACGGTCAATTAGATACGGCGCCATCAACTGGTCGTTGAGGTCCACCCCTCCCATATTTTTGTTATATTCGTGGACACAGAGGGGTTTCTCCACAACACCAGTCGCCGTACGAATTTGGACTGTCGTGTCTGCATGAAGGGAGGTAAGAAGGAAAACATTCTTATTGTCCCTCCACTTCATAGCGAGCAAGTTATTACACTTCACGCAGGCTCTCTCCCCCAGCCTAAGACGGGCATCTACAAGCCGCTGGGGAAAGCCCCGGTGATTAGGTCGCACGGTGCCACATGCTCCAATCTAATGATCAAACAAGTGACTAAACAGTGGCACGCTCGTGTAATAATTGTCCACATACAAGTGGTACCCCTTTCCGAATAAGGGTGACACCAATTTCCACACTATCTTGCCAGCGCTCCCTATGTAATCCGGGCAGTTGACCGGCTCAACCTGACTATCTTTTCCCTCATAAACCATAAAGCTCCATACATAGCCTGTTGCCCTGTCACAGCACTTATAGAGCTTGACCCCGTATCTGGCACGCTTGCTGGGAAGGTACTGCTTGAAAGCCAAGCGGCCAGAAAATTTAATCAGGGACTCATCAACGCAGACAACTTGATCGGGAATAAACAAGGCTGCAAAACGTTCGTTGAAGTGGTTTATGAGGGGCCGAATTTTATAGAGCCGGTCGTACTCAGGGTCCCCACGTGGACGTCAAAGTTCATTGTCGTTGAAGTGCATGAACCGCAAAATCTGCTCGTATCGTGTCCTGGGCATGGAGGCAGAGAACACGGGCATGTGGTCAATTGGGTGCGTGGACCAATAAGCACGCAATGATGGGAATTTATGTGTGCCCATGTTGAGGGAAAGGCCCAGAAAGGTCTTAAATTCGGAAACCGTAATTGGTTTCCAATCTTTGGCAATTTTAGGCAACTGGGGGTTAGCGGCGATGAATTGACCAGCATACAAATTACTCTGGTCCACAATAGATCTATAGAGATCTTCCGTGAAAAACAGCGAATAATAATCGATTGGCATAAAATCAGCTGTTTCCACCTGAATACCGGGTTGGGCAGTGAATGGGGGAAGTACGGGTTCTGCAGAAGTGGTGGGGACCCAATCAGGATAGGCGAATTCTGCAGGAAGGGCACTATGGGCACGACGGGCCTGCCTTTGTCTTCTTGGTGGCAGCGGGACACTACTTGTGCTTGCCACCTCGCCAGCTTGAACTGCACTTATGGGACTCGCCACGTCACCACGTGATACTGCAGTGCTGGATGTACGCCCAGGCTGTACTAGGCCGCTGGTGCTTGCCAATTCACCAGAAGGAATAGCGGCGCTAGTACTACTCTGCTCCATGATACGAGAGCCCTGCGGTTCTTGCTCCTCAACAACCTCAGAAGATCGGGATCGGGTACGCCTGACCTTAGCAGGGACCTCAACTTCGTCGTCAGAGCTATCTGACGTGGGGCCGCTGACGTCACTGTCTTCTACGGGAAGATATTCTGAGCCTGAATCTGACAGATACGTGACCTCCTCTTCACTATCTGTCATGCTCAGAAACTCGTAGTTCTCTTTACTAGTGTACCTTCGTCTTGCCATTTGGGCTCTAAATTTAGGGGTACACTAGTAAGATTCACAGGTAAAAAAAGCACCTGACTGTCACCAAATGTATCAAACGCTACCAAAAAAACTGTTAGCGATCGCAGGGATCAGGACTGTCTCTGCGAACGCTGCAGTTATGTGTGTTGTGTTTGGTAAGTGACAGTGATCGATCGATACTGCACTTGGGTGGGCTGGGCTGGGCTGGGCTGGGCGGAGGGGCTAAACGCAGATACTAGCAGGTATCTGGGCTGATCCCGCTAACACTGTGTTTTTGGGAACCCTAAACCGCTGGGGACGCTAGTATAGATCTGATCAGATACTATACCACTAAGGGAGGTGTATGCTTTGCGCGTGGGTGTTAGCGTTACTGGCACTAACCTAAAGCTGCCTGGGGCGACGCAGACCCTCTCTGGCACTAAAACCTAATTGATATCACCCGCCGGGCGATCAGGGGGTTAAACCTTTATTGGGTTATATACGGCGGGTGCCCTGATGCTATAAAAAGCAAACTAACCAACCAGCGTCACCCGTAACCTTTATATGGTGATCACTGGTGAAAGGGTTAACTAGGGGCAATCAGGGGGTTAAAACCTTTATTAGGTTAAATATGGGGGTACCCGACGCTATATAAAAACCTGACGGGTTACCTAAATAACGAAATAACTCACTGGGTAACCAGTGTCACCAGTGACGCTTATACGGTGATCACTGGTGAAAGGGTTAACTCTAGGGGCAATCAGGGGGTTAAAATAATATATGGGGGTACCTGACGCTAATAAAAACCTGCGGCGAACCTAAAAATAATTAACTGGCTATCTAGGACACCAGCGACAAGAAAAAAGCGATCGGAAAAACGATCGCTTAGTGACGCTGGCGTTAGGGGGTGAAAGGGTTACCTGGGGGGCGATCAAGGGGTTAAACCTTTATTAGGGGGGGTTAGGGGGCTACCTTGGACCTAAAGGGGCCTAATCCTAACTGCCCTGCAACTTTTTACAGTCACAAATGACACTGATTGCAGTGATCAGCAAAAAAAATGATCACTGCAAACGGTGCACTGTGACTGGGGGTACTGGGGGTGATCTGGGGGGTGATCTGGGGGTGACTGGGGGGTGATTTGTGTGCCTACGTGTACTGGTGTCAGTGGGCTGTTGGTGCACTTACTGTGAGATGTCTTCACTCCTCGCGCCGGATCGAAAAGACCGACACGAGGAGAGATGACATCACTTCCTCTGCCTGTGTTTACATTACACGGGCAGGGGAAGCTCTCTCATTCGCCGGGAGCGATCGAGAGGGTGTGGCCGGAATCGAACGGCCGTCCCCTCATGCCGGATCGCTCCCGAACACTTAACCACCGCTCACTGTACAGAATGGGGGTCCGATCGGACCCCCCAACTATACAAAGGCGATCACGTACATATACGTGATTCTGCCTGTCGGTGCCATTCTGCCGACGTATAATTACAGTGGGCGGTCGTTAAGTGGTTAAGTACATTAAAGAATTTGAAGCTGGCCTACCGAGTACGTTGATAAAGGTACTTATCATCAGGGGTGGTTATCAAATGTGGAAAACAACACATTTTATAATGAAGGTATACTGGACAATCATTCAAATATCTAGTGAATATTTCAAATGAACAGACACACCAAGAGAAGTTTTGTTTAAAAAAAACATATAACAAAACTTTACTGGACATCAAAATACATAAAATTCCTTACACATGAAAAGTTACCATAACCATTGCACCAAATAACAAGACTTAAACATACACTCCTTTCTTTTTCGTACATCACGGGACACAGAGCGACTTAGTCATTACTAATGGGTTATATAGTTTACCTTCAGGTGTTGGCACTGGCCAATTCCAAACCGGAAGTACCCTCCCCTATATAAGCCCCTCCCACCCGGGAGCACCTCAGTTTTTTGCCAGTGTCTAAGGTGTTGGCCAAAGAGTAACATGTGTTTTCACTGGGCTTGCGTACAGGTTCTTTTGGGCCTTAGTAAGCTGTTCCGGATCCCACCAAAAAAGCTTCATAGCTAAACGGTCGGTACCCGGGCCTTGCAGCAGAAGAGCAAGGTTTTGCCTGTAATGCTTCTCTTAGGAGGGCTGGACCCTGGGATCCAGAGCTCTGGTCATACCCACGACCAAGACGCTGTCTGTGCAGGGTGCTATACAGGTCCAGGGGAGTGGAATCCTTGGGAACCCGGTCCCTGAAGGTTTAATTACAATGCCTGCCGTGATAGGTGAAGTTTGGACTTTTGTGGACCAAACAAAGTCCTGCGGCGGGGATCAGGTAAGTGGGGGCCCTCAGGAACTTGGTTCTATTGGGGGACCCCCAAGCCTAATTTGTCTTTCTGTCTGTTACCTAACGGTATTCCCGCTAAATATCTGTGTTTGCCTATAACTACTGAAAATGTAAAATTTTAATAGTAGTCAAGAAAAAAAAAAAAAAAAAACAGGGACCGCGGTACCTGTGTTAAACCACTAGAGGCCGCTGTAGTCCATTTTTCTTGTAAATGTGGATCTTTGGTTTTCTCAACTCAAAAGATCCAGGCAGCTGGTAAGTTTCTCTGAGGGAATCCACTTCCTCTGCCCTGTTGCTGCGTTCATCCACCGCACAGGCCCTCCGGCAAAAAGGGCCCTGGCTCCTAGTCCTCTGTTGGTTTTCGAAAAGGGCGCCATTGGCGCACGGGCGCGCGCGCGGGCGCGTGCACGCGCCTCCTATGAAAAAAAAGGGGCGGGGCGGGTGGATGACGCTCGATGCGCGCCGCGGCGCTTCTGCGCATGTGCGGGCGTCCCAGCATGGTTAAAAGACACAGTACAAGTGTCAGCTGCATGCAAACAGAGCTAGCAACAAACAGTGGCACACAGAGGCGGTTGATGCAGGCATCCCCATAGAAAGGCACTTTAGTGGACACCAGCTGGTATATAGCAGCACCTGTGTTAGACTATTACCAGCAAAAATTGGTGTATGACGACGGGAATACCTCAGCTTTGTGCTTAAAGGATATGTCGTCCAGACGCTCCGGAAATAGATCTTCCAGGAAGCCAAAGGGGTCTCCATCGGGCTCTGAGGATATTGGGCATGCTTGCACTGCACCAATCTCCCCTGAGAATGCAGAGGTCAGTAGCCGTAGAAACCCCGCAGGAATGCCTGGTGCTGCGGCTGTCCCCAGTCCACCTGCTCCTGTATATATAACAGAGGAGGTTTTATCCTCAACTCTGGGAGGATTGGAAGAGAGATTAACAGCATTGATCGCTGCTTCCCTGTCACAGGAAAAGCGCGTCCGATCTCCGTCTCCTCCTTCAGAGTGCCTGTTAGTGGAGGAACAGCCCCACACAGAGATCGACCTACCTGAAGGGGATCAGGATGAGGTTGATTCACTTATAGAGGAATCAACAGTGGAAGAACCTTTCTCAGCTTCTCAGGCTGAAAGATTATGGGTTCAGTCTCTGACTAACATGGTCCGATCAGCATTTAAAATGCCTCTGGCGGAACCACCATCCACTACGGTTTCCTCGCTGGGGTCGCTAAAAGCTCCCCAGGCGGTCTGTTCCTTCCCAATCCACCCTTTATTAGAAGGGCTTATTTACCAGGATTGGGAGCATCCTGATAAAATATTTGCTCCCCCCAAGAGATTTCCGGTGATCTATCCCATGGAGGATAAGTTCATAAGAAAATGGAGGGTCCCTATAGTGGACGCAGCCATCTCTTCTGTTAACAAATCACTGACATGTCCAGTAGATAATGTTCCAATGTTCAAAGACCCAATAGATAAAAAATTGGAGTCTTTACTAAAATCTGCTTTCTCTACAGCAAGTATGGTGACACAACCTGCGGTAGCAGCGATTGGAGTCTGCCAAGCAGTGAAAGATCAGTTGAAACAAGTCTTAAGGGACTTACCAGATCAGCAGGCTCATGCCCTAGCTGACCTGCCTAGAGCCTTGTGTTTTGCGGTGGACGCCATAAAGGATACAATCCAACAGGCCTCCCGCTTTACGCTGTCTATAGTACATATGCGTAGGCTTCTGTGGCTCAAAAACTGGTCTGCTGAAGCTCCCTGTAAAAAACTGCTGGTTAGCTTCCCATTTCATGGAGAACGCTTATTTGGAGAAGATCTGGACAAATATATCCAGAAAATTTCTGCCGGTAAAAGTTCACTCTTACCGGTTAAGAACAAGGGTAGAAGTCCTTCTTTTAAGAGGCCTACCTCTCCAGTCCCGGGCACATCGGCTGTGAAGCAGTTCCGACGGCCTCCGCGGTCAAATTCAGGGGGCAGAAATCAGGGACAATCACAGGGTAACAAGAAGCCCTGGATCAAGAGAGGTACAAAACCTCCCCCTAAGGCATGAAGTATTGCCCCCGCTCAATCGGGTGGGGGGAAGACTTCAGTTGTTCACAGAGACCTGGCGGGACACCATCAGAGACAGATGGGTGCTCTCCGCAGTAAGTCTGGGATACAAGCTGGAGTTAAAAGGCACTCCTCCTGCCCAATTTATGAGGTCAAACGTGCCAAGAGATCCCCAAAAGAGAGGATCCCTCCTTCTGGCACTAGAACAACTATTGCTCCAAGGGGTAATCATGAAGGTTCCCCTGGAAGAAAGCGGATTCGGGTTTTACTCGAACCTTTTCACAGTCCCCAAACCAAATGGGGACGTGAGGCCCATATTAAATCTAAAAGGGCTAAACAAGTTCCTAAATATCAGGACCTTTCGGATGGAGTCGATCCGATCAGTGGCCACCGCCCTACAAGGGCAGGAATGGCTAGCCTCGATCGACATAAGGGATGCTTATCTGCATATTCCCATCTTTCCGGCCCATCAGAAATTTCTACGCTTTGCAGTAGAAGGGCGCCATTTTCAGTTCAGAGCCTTACCTTTCGGTCTGGCCACAGCACCACGAGTGTTCACAAAAATTCTGGCCCCATTATTGGCCAATCTAAGAACACAGGGTGTAACGATAATGGCATATCTAGACGACCTGCTACTAATAGACCACTCAGTGGAAAAGCTGGAAGTAGCTATTGTGAGGGGGCTAGCTCGGCAGCGGGTATGTGTGACCCCCGGGATGGGCTCCCCACCCAAAACAGGCCCAGCAGACGGAGGTTGTGGTTTTCAAAATCAAAAAGGTGCGGTTTATTTTCTATTTACAGTGACAAAAACACAGCAAGGCAAAAAAAACATAAACAAAATAAATCCTGGTCAACTTGACCTCTGACTAAACTTACAGGTTTCCTAACTAACGACTGGGATCAGCCTAGTGCTGTCCTAGTCCCTGGTTTTAAATGTCCAAGCAAAATATAGCCACACAGGCTTTCTCTCACCGCACAGGGGTTCACTCTCCCTAGACAGTCCACACAGGTCTGCTTCCAGGCATGAGCTAACATCTAATGAAGCTGGGAGTTTTTTATAGAGGCCTAAATGAGCTGACAAGCTTCAGCTGGCCTCATCAACTCCCTGTCTGCACGACGCCCAGCCCTCTCCCTAGAGGTATGAGTCATCAATGAGCCCACTAGTCTCAGCTGGGCTTATACAACTCTCCACCTAGCTGTATAAGTCAGCGTAAAGCCTGAATCTGGGCGAAATATATCTACCCCCCTGGATGCAACCAGGTGACTTTACCTTCCTGCTGTCACATACCCCCCCCTCTTGTTTTAACCTCGGGGTTGGAACACCAGCAATCAGGCATTCATGTACTCGAGACAAAGCATCCACATTCCCCATTTGAACGCCAGGGCGATGCTTTACTGTGAAGTTGAATTCCTGGAGGGCCAGGAACCACCTATTCACTCTTCTATTTGTTTCCTTGTTTTGAGCCATCCACTTTAACGGAGCGTGATCCGTAACCATGTCAAAGTGCCTACCTAGCAGGTAGTACCGAAGGGAATCTAGAGCCCACTTCACCGCTAAACACTCCTTTTCAACGGTGGCGTAATTTACCTCATGGGACTTCAACTTCCTGCTGAGGTAAATGACTGGGTGCTCTTCCCCGTTCCAGACCTGGGACAATACTGCTCCTAACCCCACATCTGACGCATCACTTTGTACGACAAAGTCTCTAGAGAAGTCGGGTGAGTACAACACTGGCTGGCTACATAAGGCTTGTTTCAAGAATTGGAATGCTGCCTCAGCCTCGGGGGTCCATTTAATCATGACCGACCCTTTCCCCTTCGTCAGGTTGGTTAGGGGCACAGCCTTAGAAGCAAAGTGGGGAATGAATCGCCGATAATACCCAGCGATTCCCAGAAAGGCTCGTACCTGCTTCTTGCTGTTGGGACGTGGCCAACTCTGGATGGCCTCGACTTTGTTGAGTTGGGGTTTTATTACTCCCCTCCCAATGGTGTACCCAAGATATTTGGCCTCCTCCTGCCCAATGGTACACTTCTTGGGGTTAGCCGTAAACCCTGCTTCCCGAACAGAGTCCAGGACTGCTTGCACTTTTGGCAGATGTGAGGCCCAATCTGTGCTATGGACAATTATGTCATCCAGGTAAGCCGCAGCATACTTCCGATGGGGCCTCAGCATCTGGTCCATTTTCCGCTGGAATGTGGCCGGCGCATTCTGTAACCCGAACGGCATTCTTTTATATTGGAACGCCCCGTCTGGGGTTACAAATGCGGTTTTCTCTTTGGCCGACTTGGCCAGGGGGATTTGCCAATACCCTTTTGTGAGGTCAAGAGTCGTCATGTATCGGGCTGTTCCCAGCCGGTCGATCAACTCATCTATACGTGGCATGGGGTAGGTGTCAAATTTTGTAACTTTGTTCAACTGACGAAAATCGTTACAAAATCGCCAGCTCCCATCCGGTTTAGGCACCAACACAATGGGACTAGACCAATCACTTTGGGACTCCTCTATCACCCCTAAGTTCAGCATTCTCTGTACTTCCTCCCGTATTGCCTCCCGTCGGGCCTCTGGGATCCGATAGGGTTTTAACTTCACCCTTTCACCGGGCGGGGTAATAATGTCATGCTCTACCCCAGATGTTTGTCCCGGCAGCTCAGAGAATACCTCCTTGTTGCGAAGTACAAACTCCTTAACCTCCTGTTGTTGGGGTTGTGACAAGGTGGCTGCGATTCCAACCTCAGGAATCACGCAACCAGTTTGAGCTGGTGACCAAGTGTCTGCGACTAGGGACTCTCTATCCCTCCAGGCTTTCAACAGATTAACGTGATAGATCTGTTCGGGCTTTCGCCTTCCTGGTTGTCTGACCTTGTAATTCACTTCGCTCACTTTTTCCATTATCTCGTAGGGGCCTTGCCATTTGGCAAGGAATTTACTTTCAACCGTAGGGACAAGTACCAATATCCTATCCCCCGGGGAAAAGGTACGGGTCTTGGCTCCACGGTTGTACACTCTCTGCTGTGCCAACTGCGCTTGGGCCAAATGTTCCTTCACGATGGGCATTACCTGTGCAATTCGATCTTGCATCAGGGCGACATGCTCAATCACACTCCTGTGGGGAGAACTCTCACTTTCCCAAGTTTCCTTGGCAATATCCAACAGCCCTCTTGGGTGTCTCCCATACAGTAACTCAAAGGGGGAGAATCCCGTAGAGGATTGGGGCACCTCCCTAATAGCAAACATCAAATAAGGAAGTAGACAGTCCCAATCCCTTCCATCTCTATCCACCACTTTCTTCAACATTTGTTTTAGGGTTTTGTTGAATCTTTCAACCAGCCCATCGGTTTGGGGGTGATACACAGATGTACGCAATTGCGTCACTTTGAACAATTTACACAGCTCTTTCATAACCCGGGACATAAAGGGTGTACCTTGGTCCGTAAGCAGTTCTTTACAAATACCCACCCGGCTAAAAACAAGAGATAGCTCTTTGGCTATGGTTTTGGCCGAGGTATTTCTGAGAGGGATCGCTTCTGGATAACGGGTGGCATAGTCCATTATAACCAATATGTACTGGTGCCCCCTAGCGGACTTGATTATAGGACCTACCAAATCCATTGCGATTCTCTCAAACGGGACCTCAATGATGGGTAGAGGGACCAGCGGGCTACGGAAATGTGGCATCGGGGCCGACCTCTGACACACAGGGCAGGAGGAACAATAATTTTCTATGTCCTTCATCACCCCAGGCCAATAGAATCTCTGTAATACCCTCTCTCGGGTTTTCTCTGTCCCCAGATGACCTCCAAGAATGTGCCCATGGGCCAACTCCAACACCAACTTCCTGTAAGGTTTGGGCACCACAAGCTGCTCAACGGTTTCTTCTGCCCTTTTTGCCACCCGATACAGTAGGTCCTTCTCTACGCTGAAGTATGGGTAAGTGCCAGTATTATCTGGGTTCACTAACTCGCCATCTATTTTCACTACGTTTTCCCGTGCCTTTATTAGGGCGGGGTCTTTCAACTGTTCTGTGGCAAAGTTTTCCCTGTGAACCTCAAGATCAGAAAACTCCACAGACGGTAGGTTTTCGTCTGAGGAGGTGGGCTCCTCTCCAGTTTCTTGAGTCTCCCCTGCCAATACTGACAAGGGAAATTCCGGAGAGTCCTCACCACTCTCAGGGGAGTTCTGGCTATCACATTCCTGGTACATAGGGGCACCAGTGGGGGGCTCAGGATCATCCCACAGTTCCCAGAACTTCGGAAAATCCCTTCCCACAATGGCGTCATGCGGTAACTGAGATACTAAGCCCACTGGATGAGAGAGGGTACCTTTGGGGGTCTCGAAACACACCGTAGTCACTGGATACTCTCGGGTGTCCCCATGCACACAAATAACGGCTACCTTGCTATTCCCAGAGACCTCTGTTTTAACTAACTCAGCCTTTATCAGGGTCACAAGGCTACCTGAATCCAGCAATACCACAACATTTCTACCATTAATACACATTTTGCATAAATGTTTCTCAGTTCCCCGAATGGCAGTGCATGCGACTGTCGCACACAGCGACTGACGTCTGCCCGTCAGAAAGTCACACTGCATGGGTTCCTCCACAACCGGGCAATTTGCTGCAATATGTCCCGCTTGCCGGCAGCGGTAGCAAACGATCCTTCTTGCGGCCTCTTGAGCCGCTGATTTCCCAGGCTGTTCTCGCCAAACTTGGGGTAGAGCTCCCACCCTCTCACTCTCTCCACCCTCACCCCTTGGAATCCTCTTATCCGCCCCTGGGGATGGTCTGGTCTTAGGGTGGAAAGTCCGAGTGTCTCTGGAAGAGGCCGTCAGGTTCTCTGTAGCCAAGTATTTCTCCACACGATCCACAAGACCATCGGCCGTCTCTGGGTCTCCATGGCTTACCCACTTTTGGATGGCAGTAGGAAGAGCTCTCAAAAACCGATCCATTACAACACGTTCCACAATCTTTGGTGCGGACAAAGTCTCTGGCTGTAGCCACTTTCTGCTCAGGTGAATGAGATCATACATTTGAGACCTGGGGGGTTTTCCAAGCTGGAAAGTCCAGTTATGCACACGCTGAGCCCGGACAGCCAGGGTGACACCCAGCCTTGCCAATATTTCAGCTTTTAGCATCACATAGTCTTTTGCTTGGTTAGGCTCTAGGTCATAGTAAGCTTTCTGCGATTCACCAGTTAACAGAGGAGCCACTAGTCCAGCCCACTGCTCCTCAGGCCACTTTTCTCTTTCAGCGGTCCTTTCAAATGTGGTCAAAAATACCTCTGGATCATCCTCTCCAGTCATTTTTGTCAATAAACGACTCACCCCAAAGGACGCGGTATTAGTGGGACGGCTTTCCTCACTGGTCTGCGGACGTTGCTGCATTACTGCTTCCATCTGTTGTTGTAGTCTCTGCTCTTGCTTCTGCAACAGGTCTATGAAGCGGGCCTCAGATTGCTGTTGGGCTTGTTGCTGAGCCTCCAGACTCTGTTGTAAAGTTGCAAGGCTCTGTTGATGAGCTTGCTGCTGGGCTGCAAGGCTCCTTTGCAAACCTGCATTTGTCTGCTGTTGATTGGCATTTGCTAGAGCCAGCTGTTTCAGTATCTCCTCCATGCTGGCTTAAAAAAAAAAACTGCCACTGGTTCTCCACCAACTGTGAGGGGGCTAGCTCGGCAGCGGGTATGTGTGACCCCCGGGATGGGCTCCCCACCCAAAACAGGCCCAGCAGACGGAGGTTGTGGTTTTCAAAATCAAAAAGGTGCGGTTTATTTTCTATTTACAGTGACAAAAACACAGCAAGGCAAAAAAAACATAAACAAAATAAATCCTGGTCAACTTGACCTCTGACTAAACTTACAGGTTTCCTAACTAACGACTGGGATCAGCCTAGTGCTGTCCTAGTCCCTGGTTTTAAATGTCCAAGCAAAATATAGCCACACAGGCTTTCTCTCACCGCACAGGGGTTCACTCTCCCTAGACAGTCCACACAGGTCTGCTTCCAGGCATGAGCTAACATCTAATGAAGCTGGGAGTTTTTTATAGAGGCCTAAATGAGCTGACAAGCTTCAGCTGGCCTCATCAACTCCCTGTCTGCACGACGCCCAGCCCTCTCCCTAGAGGTATGAGTCATCAATGAGCCCACTAGTCTCAGCTGGGCTTATACAACTCTCCACCTAGCTGTATAAGTCAGCGTAAAGCCTGAATCTGGGCGAAATATATCTACCCCCCTGGATGCAACCAGGTGACTTTACCTTCCTGCTGTCACACTATTCACAAGACAATCGAGTATCTGGAATATCACGGTTGGATTATCAACCGGGACAAGTCAGCTCTAAGACCAGTCAAAAGTCTGGAATACTTAGGGCTAAGGCTGGATTCAAATCAGAGAAAGATTTTCTTACCTCCAGAGAAGGTGTCGTCTTTAAGAAATTTGACCCACTTAGTGGGTACAAAAAGAAAACCATCCATACGTCTCTGCATGAGGCTGCTGGGAAAGATGGTGGCTTCATTCGAAGCGGTACCCTACGGTCAATTCCATTCAAGGAATTTGCAAAGGGCCATACTGTCAGCCTGGAACAAAAAAGTTCAGGCTTTAGACTTACCAATGTCCCTGTCCCCTTCCGTTCGCAAGAGCCTCCATTGGTGGTTGGTGCCCCAGAATCTGGAAAGAGGGAAACCCTTCAGTCCGGTTTCTTGGAAGGTGGTCACTACAGATGCCAGCCTCATCGGCTGGGGGGCAGTGCTGGAGCAATGGTCTCTCCAGGGCAGGTGGTCAGAAGCAGAAAAGGCCCTGCCCATCAATCTCTTAGAGATACGAGCAGCCCGGTATGCCCTAGTAGCATGGACATCCAAACTCCAGGGGTCCCCTGTCAGAATTCAATCAGACAATGCCACGGCAGTGGCATATATCAATCATCAGGGTGGCACCAAAAGTCGTGCAGCCCAGAAGGAAGCAAATTGCATCCTGGAGTGGGCAGAAAGATATGTCCCAGCCATATCCGCGGTTTTCATCCCAGGAGTGGAAAATTGGAGAGCGGACTTTCTAAGTCGCCAACAATTATGCCCGGGGGAATGGTCTCTTCACCCCGAGGTTTTCCAGGCAATATGCCAGCGGTGGGGAACACCGGATGTAGATCTGCTAGCATCCAGATTCAACGCAAAGGTGGACAGGTTTGTGTCTCGCACAAGGGATCCCCTAGCTTGCGGCTCGGATGCCCTAGTGTTCCCTTGGGATCGGTTCAAGCTGATATATGCATTCCCACCGCCACAATTGTTACCGCGATTACTCCGCAGAATCAGGGTAGAAAAGAAACCAGTGATTCTGGTGGCTCCAGCGTGGCCCCGAAGGGCATGGTACGCGGAGATGGTAAAAATGTCAGTGAGGAGTCCTTGGACCCTCCCACTTCGTCCGGACCTGCTGTCGCAAGGACCGATATACCACCCTTCCTTACCAGCCCTAGGTTTGACGGCCTGGCTATTGAAGCCCACATTCTGAAAAAGAGAGGGCTCTCTAATTCTGTGGTATCTACCATGATCAATGCCAGGAAACCGGTATCCAGGCAGATCTATTATAGGATCTGGAAAGCGTACATTACGTGGTGTGAGACCAAGAAATGGCATCCACGTAAGTACATGATAGGGAGGATTCTGGACTTCCTACAGTGGGCTGTAGATAGGAAGCTGGCCTTGAGTACTATCAAGGGTCAGATTTCGGCCTTGTCAATATTTTTTCAAAGGCCCTTGGCTTCGCATTCACTAGTCAAAGCCTTTATACAAGGAGTGATGCGTATTAGCCCTCCGGTTAGTATTCCCATATGTCCTTGGGACTTAAACCTGGTTCTGTCGGTTCTACAGAAACAACCGTTTGAACCATTACAACACATTTCCTTGGTTCTTCTCACCAGGAAATTGGTTTTCTTAGTAGCCATTTGTTCGGCTAAAAGAGTGTCGGAATTAGCAGCTATGTCCTGTAAGGAGCCATATCTGGTTGTCCATAAGGACAGAGTAGTATTACGTCCTCATCCAGCCTTTCTTCCTAAGGTGGTATCGAGGTTTCATTTGAACCAAGATGTGGTTCTTCCTTCTTTTTTCCCCAAACCTATCTCAGTAGAGGAAAAGTTATTACATTCTTTGGATGTGGTAAGAGCAGTTAAAGCTTATCTAAAAGCCACTGCTCAGATTCGCAGAACGGATTCTTTGTTTGTTCTGCCGGAAGGCCCCAGAAGGGGTCAGGCAGCATTAAAATCTACTTTAGCCAAGTGGATTCGACAGGTCATAATACAAGCCTATGGCTTGAGAAAGAGACCGCCTCCGTTCAAAGTTAGGGCGCACTCCACAAGAGCGGTTGGAACTTCATGGGCAGTGCATCACCAGGCCTCCCTGGCTCAAGTATGTAAGGCCGCAACATGGTCTTCGGTACACACGTTTACTAGATTCTATCAGGTAGACGTTAGAAGTCAGGAGGATGTCGCCTTTGGGCGCAGTGTGTTGCAGGCCGCAAAAGATCCTCATGCCTGATGGCGCCCAGCTTATGTACCCCCCCCCTCATTTGGCATTGCTTTGGGACGTCCCATTAGTAATGACTAAGTCGCTCTGTGTCCCGTGATGTACGAAAAAGAAAAAGGGATTTTTATAACAGCTTACCTGTAAAATCCTTTTCTTGGAGTACATCACGGGACACAGAGCTCCCACCCCTCTTTTTGGGACACTTATTGCTTGGCTACAAAACTGAGGTGCTCCCGGGTGGGAGGGGCTTATATAGGGGAGGGTACTTCCGGTTTGGAATTGGCCAGTGCCAACACCTGAAGGTAAACTATATAACCCATTAGTAATGACTAAGTCGCTCTGTGTCCCGTGATGTACTCCAAGAAAAGGATTTTACAGGTAAGCTGTTATAAAAATCCCTTTATTCTCCAATATCCCAAAGAAAGGTAATACTTAACTCTGGCAACAGCTTCCACTGGAAATAGGACAATTCAGAAATCCTGGCTGCATGCTTGGTCCTTTCACAGACTGCCAAACAATAGCCTTCCTCTCAAAACAGACTTCTCCCCAAACAGCATGCTAGTGACTATTATAGTCCTGTATACCAGAGACCACCCACAGGGTCTAATCATTCCTCTTGACCACTCACAGGTTGTGTTGTGAGTGATCTCAGCAACACATGGCTGCACTTCCCCCTACCCACAACCACATGGTCAACTGAATATGCAGCAGCCATTTTAAAACACGATGTCAAAGCTTAATAAACCACCTGTGGGCGAGAGATATTATTACAAATGTATGGGGACATTTGTCATAAATCAGTTAAAAATATCCACAACTGATACAATCCACCTGTTGGTCCCATACATAGGTAATAATTACAATTCATACATTTCTACTTCTCGTAGGGGCCAAGCTTTCCTCCATTCCCTTTTTCCCAATATCACACAATTCATAGTTACAAAAATATGCCTACAACATGCACAAGCTAATTATCCTTTCTAGCTAAATAGGCATGTACAATGTGTATGCAAAACGTAAGCTAAACAGTTACTCAATGTGGGCTTTCAATTGATGAAACATTTTCATGGTTCTTTGTCCATAGTCCAAACCGCTTCTCTAAAAATCCTCCAGCACATGTCCTCGTCCTTTGTGTTTCAAACCAATCCTCTTCTTTGTCTCTCATGCTTCCCGACAAACCCTCCCCCTCATCCGCTTACATTATATCTTATAAAGACCTTCCTCTTCTTAGTTCACAAACTAGTCCGACTGGTTCATTTGCATCTCAATAGGGGGGCTTTGTTTTTAACATAGCACATGATCTTAAAGTCTAAACTATGCATAATATCTATATCAACACAACTCTAGGAAAATGGGAAAATAAACCCCTGCTAGTCCTGGACAATCAGACAAAGTCCCTGGAAGGGAAGTGAAGCAGTGTCCTTGGCAGTCTGTGGAAAGAAAAATCCAGATGCCCTTGTTCTGCTCCTGGTCATAAGGAAATGCTCAGATGAAAGTCAACTCCAATTCAGCCAACCTTTAGGAAATCATCTGCCATTCCTCAGGTTCTCATCCGATCTTCTGGTCTGCCTTATCCCATCTGGCTTGGTCATCTGCTCTGCTCCACCTCTCAATGCTCAGTACCTTAAAAGAGTAAGAAACAAAGCAGATTCGATGTTCCTTCCACCTGTGCCAAAAATCACAGCTCACTGCTCACATTTCTCGATCTGCCCATTTCTAACTGCAAAACTACTGTTAGGGTACCCACTGATGCCTTGTAACACTTTTACAGAAAGGCAGAGATTTCCATCGGAACTAATGAACTTGCATGTCTCTCCTTGCTGTCCTGAGAACACAGGCCTGCTGTTGTCCAGTCTTTATAGCATGGCACATGCTAGCAAGATGCCCCAATCTATGGTAACAAAAACACTTATTGTGACTGAATCTACCATTCGTAACCACTTGCTTCCAAGCTGGTGTAGGAATTCCATCTATTTCCTCTCTAGGGATACCCGCCTTAATTAAATCAGTCCCAATGTGTCTCTTGGAGACCACAGGCCTTGTCTTCTTGTTATCTGATTCAACATGGCCATCTCTATACAAGCTGATCAGATTCTCAGCTTCCCGTTTTTGGGAAGTAACAGTGGCACATGTCCTACTTTTGCTCATAGGCTTAGGGCCTTTGTTAGGGCATCATTAGTTTTGTTTATGAGGGCTGCACACCGCTCATTTACATCTTCAGCTCTGCCTACAGGGTTTTAACACACTTCAAACCCACTGCAGGTTTAACTTTTAAATGCATTTTTACACCCTAAATCCTTGCTTGCAGGATCTTGCAAACACTCGTTCACTGCAATCTGCTCCTTTACCTCATTTTGGCTATACCCTTTTACCACTTTATTCAGTTCATCACTATCATCAGAATAAGACACATACTCATGTGAAGACTGTAGTGTATCTTCCAGATTCTACGTGGGATCCGCAATCATCACTCTTACTTTACATGTCTCCTCTAGGGTAGGGTGACCAGACATCCCCAGTTTCAGGGGACAGTCCCTGGATTGAGGACACTGTCCCCGGACCAAGTCTGTCCCCGGTTTTGTCCCCAGATTGGATTTGGGCTGGGGCAATTTCAAAGACAGTCAGTGCAGAATAAACAAAAATAAATTCTGAATTACACACCCCCGCTCTGCCGCTCCTACTAGCTTAGGGGGGTGTATTTTTTTTCATTATCTGTGCCCCTTTCTGATGATCATGTGCTGGTCGGAGCGGAGGGAATATTTCTTCAGTTTCGGGTGCATGCCCATTCAGCTCCGCTCGCATATTCTTCTGTCTTGGCTCATGTCCCGACCAGCCGCCTGCCTGTTTATCTCCTTGCCTTCCCTGACAGAGTGATCTTCCTTCGCACCCCACCCATTAAAGTAGGCAGGCTGTGAGGCGGGCGACAACAGGCAGAGAGTCGCTGATTGCCACCATTACTAGTAAAAAAAAAAGATGTCCCCGGATTTCATTTTTAAAATCTGGTCACCTTACTCTAGGGCAACCACGCAACATGCATTACTTTGCATACATTCTTTGGTCATAACCAACATATCTTTCACTTTTTGCAACTCTTTCTCCAGAGCTTCATTCTTCTGCACCTCGCGGCAAAGCGCCTGCATGACTAACCACCCAGTAGTGGCAGCGGCTTTCTGCTCCTTGTTAGAATATACACTCAAATCTAAACACAAAACCTGCATACCAAGTTCAGTACAAAGGTCTGGATAGATGGGAGCAGCATATTTAATCATTTCCTCTGCAATGGGTTTCCATTACCCAGAACCGACCCATGTTGGACTCGCCCCATACTTAGAAGCTGATTCCCTCACTCTAAGGCTTTTTTCATCTTTTTTTTTTAAACAGAGTATGCATCTCTACTCTCAGGGGGAACACAAATGCAAAAACATCAATCACAATCTCTATGAATTGTCCCGGCTCAAAGCGACTGTGCTAAAGGGCTTATTCACTAAACTGCTGACTTAGTCTTGCAGCAATTCAATGAATAATCCTACACAATATTTCATCTAAATATTCTATATTTAGTGACCATGCAGTATCCTGCCCGACTATGCCAGTTGTATCAAATGTGGAAAACAGCAATATTTATAATGAAGGTATACTGGACAATCACTCAAATATCTAGCGAATATTTAAAACAAACAGAAACACCAAGAGAAGTTTTGATAAAAAACATAAAACAAAACTTTATTGGACATCAAAATACATAAAGTTACCATAACCATTACACCAAATAACAAGACTTAAACATACACTCCTGTTCTCCAATATTCCAAAGAAAAGTAATACGTAAAGTGGTTGTAAACCCTTTTTGATTACTTCTACCTATAGGTAAGCCTAGAATAAGGCTTACCTATAGGTAGTGGAAATATCTCCTAAACGTGCGCCGTTTAGGAGATATTTCACTTGTAGTGCACCGATATTGTAAACGGCGCATGCGCTGGGAAGAAACAAAACTCCGTGCCGTTTCTTCCCTAGCGTGTGCCGTTACCATGCGCAGAGTGACGTCATCACGGCTCTGGCCAATCAGCGCCGGAGCCGCGATACCCGGAAGTAACCTCCGGGTGAGATGTCTACAGCCGGAGGGGGAGATGAGGATGGCTTTGGGGGCTTCGATCTAAGGTTCTAAGGTAGATAATTCATAATGAGCTAGTATGCTAGTCATACTAGCTCATTATGCCTTTGCCTTGCAGAATTTTTTTTTTTTTTTTTTTATAAGAGGGTATACTTCCTCTAACTCTGGCAACAGCTTCCACTGGAAACAGGACGATTCAGAAATCCTGGCTGCATGCTTGGTCCTTTCACAGACTGCCAAACAAGAGCTTTCCTCTCAAAACAAACAGACTTGGAGGAGACACCCTAAAAATGCATTTACATTCAAGATGGTGCTGCTTTAAGACCGCAAACAGAACAAAATAGATTATAGCGCACACATACAAAAATGACATTTAAATCCTGCAAAGCTATTTAAAAAACCTGAACATATTAAAAAATATGGGGATTTAGTCACACTATATGGTCATATAGTGCTAAGCCCACTTACTGCGTCAAAGTAACCCATTATCAGTGGGTCCTACACTATTAATAGAATGAAAGATACTGGGTCTCAACCATGGGAGACAAACTCCTCTTTATGGAAGAACTGAAAGGAGTCCTCCTATAACACTGATAATGGGGTACTTTGACGCAGTAAGTGGGCTTAGAACTATATGACCATATAGTGTGACTAAATCCCCATATTTTTGAATATGTTCAGGTGTTTTTAAATAGCCTTGAAGGATTGAAATGTAATTTTTGTATGCGTGCGCTGTAATCTATTTTGTTCCTCTCAAAACAGACTTCTCCCCAAACAGTATGCTAGTGACTATTATAGTCCAGTATACCAGAGACCACCCACAGGATCTAATCATTCCTCTTGACCACTCACAGGTCGTGTTGTAAGTGATGTCAGCAATACATGGCTGCTCTTCCCCCCACAACCGCATGATCAATTGAATATGCAGCAGCCATTTTAAAACACGACGTCAAAGCTTACTAAATCACCTGTGGGTGAGAGATATTATTACACATATATGGTGAGATTTGTAATAAATCATTTAAAAATATCTGATACAGGGCGCCTACCTGGCACCATGCTCAATTTTTTAATGATCTTTGTTCAGGTGTGGGTTATACTACAAGGTGGTGTTTGTGGATTAAGAATCTTGTATTTCATACAAAAGCATCCTTTCATATCGTAAGAGTTAGCATTGAAATTGCAGTTCCAGTGGCAGTATGGGGGTTTTATCTCTAAATAGGATTGGTGGGGGTGTCAAACAAATTTACAGCAGCTTCATTAGCTATTGCGCATTGTTAAGAAGTGGAAACATCCACTAATGTAAATGAACTAGCTGTGAAGCCAAATAACTAAGCTGCAATTCAAGAAGTGCCATACCTTCATTTAGAATGGGGAGTTGTAAAGTACCAAATGTTATCTTGGGGTGGCATAAACCCCAAATGAAAGAAGTAAAGAATTTTTGTGTGAGGATCTATATTGGTGGCGTAAGAGGCAGCAGGAGGAACAACTGCGTGTGCAAGGAGGAGTAAGTATCGCATCCTGAAGTGTTGAATACAGTACCTACAGTGTCTAAGAAGCAGTGAAGTGATGTTGCTTCAGGACACCAGAAAAGTCGGTATTGATGAGCTTCAGTTACAGGAACAGTCTTCTTTTATAAATGACTTTGTGGTGACAGAGTGAGGCTTACAGCTTTGTTGCACAGTATTACTGTAAAGTTAGCTTTAGGAAACAAACTTTGCTCCATGTAGTATATAACAGCCCGAGCTGAAAGCCTTTTTATATGTTTGACATTTCCAATGAACCAAAATTATTGCTGTTAAAGGACAATATTACTCCCCAATGTAATGGCTTCAAAGAGAGATGCACTTGGGATTTTTGCCAATTAGTAAACTAAAAAATATTTAGGAGCCTACTCAGTAGATTTCCTGTACTGGGATTCTTGAATATCATTGAATGTATCTGGCAAGAAGACTGAAAAGACAGAAGCTCCTGGTACATGGACTCAGAATCTTTATTCTGCCAACTGTCAAAGCACTCATAACAGCTTCTCTGTTAAATTCTAATTATTAAAAACACAGAATCTTAAAAATGTAGATATGAAGTGTGACGGGATTCACTTTGGGTGGAGGGCCTATGGAAACCAGCTTAGTTTAGTGACCGAGAAGCCCAGTCTGGTCTGCACTATGTGTGGTGTGTGCTGAATGAATAAAGAGGTTCTTTCACTTGGGACAGTAATATATCTGAACAATATCCCTCAAGAAATATATGAAGATAAATAATTTCACCTTTCAGATTGCTAGATCGTTTGAGGTGGGGTGGGGGTTGTTATGTGTTTGTTAAGTGCCTGTATCCAATTGTTCTATTCTTTCTGTCTGCCTTGGAAGCAAAGTATTATGGGATGTATATGTGTATGTGGATTGGCTTACATGTTACTGAAGGAGGTAAAGTCTACATCGCCCTGTGTCATTATGCAAAGGAGGGGGGGATTGTCCTGTCCTGAGTGTATATCCCTTTGTGCCTCTGTTCAAATAAACAGTTCTTATTCTGGTTTATTCCAAAACTGGTGTTGTCTAGTTCTTGTGTTAACTATAGCCAGATTCACTGATCTCGTGTTTCAGAGCATTGAGAAGCAACGTCTTCAGGGTGTCTGGGTTCTGTCACATGAAGTACCCTTCTCCTTATAGAAAAGCCTGGCTGTCATTTTGTTATAATACTGTGGTGGGGTGCAACAGGCCGTCAGGTGGGAAGTTATCAGCATATGTAGTTTTGTAAAAAAATTAAAATAAAATGCTGTTATAATACCAGAAGCTGACAATCAATTTCCTAGCCTGGTGTACTAAAAGCTGTACTAATTGGAGAAACAGTAGAAGCCTGTTTTGCAAAACACTTTTCTGTCTAAGTACCAGGAGCTTTAAACTCTGTTTACTAAAATATCAAATTTTTGAAAAATTAGAGGACTCTTTTTGTAGAAAATACAATGTTGTCTTAGTTGCAACAGCTGACTATACTACAAGCTACATATTTTCTGTCAAAATGTTAAGGCCTGTTTGTACAAAAGACCTTGCTGTTTTAGGTGTCCATTTATGAACCCGAGATGAGCTGCGATCGGAGCTCATCTTAGATCATTAGCGGTTTATAAAACAAAGATGATAAGGGGAGAACATATTCTCCGCTGATCATCTCAGCACACAGAGAATCTGACAGAAACAGAAACGGCTTTTAGGGCACTTTCACACTGGGGCGGTGTATTTTCAGCGGATTTCAGCCGCTAGCGGGGTGCTTTTAACCCCCGCTAGCGGCCGATGAAGGGGTTAATAGCCCCCGTGTAGCACCAATGTCGAAGCGCTTTGGCGGTGCTGCCCATTAATTTCAATGGGCAGGGGCACTTTAGGAGCGGTTTATACACCGCTCCTAAAGCGCCCCAAAGATGCTGCTTGCAGGACTTTTTTTTAACGTCCCGCAAGCGCACTACTCCAGTGTGAAAGTACTCAGGCTTTCACACTGGAGTGACAGGAGAGGTGCTTTACAGGCGATATTTTAACACTAAAATGCCTGTAAAGCTCCTCAGTGTGAAAGTAGCCTTATGAAGGTGCGATCTCAGCACCTCACTGGTGATCTCTGTGAAAACTGAGGAGGAAGATTATTGACTTCCTTCTTCCTCAATCAGAACCCCCAAGACAGTAAAAATCCCCCCTGCCTTTCACAAACCCCCCAAAACTGGTAGAGGAGGTTATATATTATTTGTGTAGGGGGACTTTAACTTTATTTTTTTATTAATATGCTGAACAAACAAGAGGCGGAGCCCGGGTGGCAATGAAAGCTACTGCCAATAGAAATGGAGCTGCCGCCAACCCCCGCCCCGCGGCCTTGCCCACAACCCGGGCTCTTGTTTCTTCCACTCGGCCTCAATGAGAGCTGCTCTTCGCAAAAATGCCAATGACCCCCGGATCTCTAGCGGCGGCTCTGCCAATTCATCATGTAACAAGGGACAAAGCTAAATTTTCCCGGGACACAGTAAGACTGGGGTTTAGGTCTGAATACCGTGAACGTCCTGGGAAAATTGGGACTGTTGGCAAGTATGCAAGAGGCGTCCTCCACTGTTCGAAGCATTTGTAGATCGCTTCACCCCTCAAAAGGAGAAGCCATCTACACCACTTTACAAAAAAGCATTCAGAGGACAAGCGATCTCTGAGAATGCCCGAGAACTCAGCAGCAGTAATTTACCGCTGTTTGATAAATGGACACAAAATTTAGCTATCCATATCCACAGTCAGTGTAGTAGGAGCTGCATTTAAAAAAAAACTGATGTTTTAGTCCCAAGCTAATACTGTTACTCCTTCAAGACAAAACTAATGCTGATTTGCTGTTCACACTGACATGGATTCTTGTCATTTACAAAGAAGTAGGGGACAGAATGACTCTAATACATCTCTCAACTCCTCTTTGTCTTCTTCCTCACAGGTGTCCACCACGAATAAAAAGAAAAAAAACACAAAAACAAAAATGGAGGTCACCTAATACAGATGCACAACTCAACAAAAGGCGCATGGTGGAAGCTGCTTCTATCTCTCAGCACAACTCTTTAGGTTTCCAGGTAACTGAATCACGTGGTGGCCCATCTGGGCAAGGTGTTTCTGGTCTATTTCCTGGCAACACTCATGAGTCTAATGTCGAGATACCAGTAGGTGACAGAGCCCCTAGACAGAGAGAGGTTCCCTCATAGCTACAATCTCAATCATCTTTGGAAAATTCTTTAAATGTCATAAATCTGTCTGATTACAATTTTTCGACTGATGAGGTTTCTGTCCTATCAAGAGGGTTGAGTTTCTGTCCTGAGTCCGACATGGATAAATTTGAAGTTGTTAAAGACTTGCAGGTATTTGCACACAAGCTTTTACTTAAAAGTTTGTACAGCAAAACTGAACCCCCTCCAAAAATAGAAAAAACACAGGACGAATTAGATTTGGAAAATCTCCTTGAACTGGCTGAGGACCAGGGTGGCCTGGATTTGATTGACTGAATTGACTTGGAAAGCTTGCTGGCAGCAAACATCTCCAGTAAAAAAACTCAAATCCAGTCAACATTAAAAAATAAATCTGATAAGTTTTCCCCAATAGGGTCTAATATTAATTTAGGGGCCTTTTTAACAATGACCACTAAAGAAATATATAAGATTAATTTTCATTCCAAACGCGTAACCAATATGTCCATAGGGGAAAAACATGCCCTGGATAATCTTGCTAAACAGACACAACTAACAATCAAGCCGGCCGACAAAGGAGGGAACATTGTGGTCATGAACAATTGGCAATATAAAAATATGTGCTTGGAAATTTTGAACAACCCAGTCTGGTATAAAAAAATATCACGCTCACTCATTCAGAAATTTGAACATGAGTTCTACAGCTTGTAGATGAGGCGTATACTAATTGAGAAACAGACTTGGGACTTTGTTCGTACGCTATACCCTATTATACCAACTTTTTATAGCTTACCCAAAGTACACAAGAACAAGACACCGCCTCTGGGTCGTCCGATTGTATCCGGCTGTAAATCAATTACTGAAAATTTAAGTAAATTTATTGACGAACAAATACGCCCATATGTCAGCAATTTACCCTCCTTTGTCAAGGATACCATACATTTGTTACAGCAACTGGATTGTATGGTGATACCACTCGATGTCCTGCTGGTGACAGTTGATGTTGAAGCTCTATATAGCTCCATCCCTCACCAGCAGGGCATCAAAGTAATTGGCTGTGTTATTTCGCAATCTCATAGGGACAATCATCCCTTTAATTTATTTCTACTTTCGGCCCTCCAATTTATATTAACACACAATGTGTTTTCTTTTGATGGTTCCCACTACCTCCAGGTACAGGGCGTAACGATGGGGACTTGTTGTGTCCTATCCTACGCCAATCTGTACCTGGGGAAGTGGGAACAAGCCTTTCTGTCTAACGATGCTCTGCTGATGTTTACGGAACAGATCATCGGCTGGCATCGTTATATAGACGACATCTTTATCATATGGGCAGGATCACCGGAACTACTCATGTGCTGTATTGCCACCATGAACCGAAATACATATAATTTAAACTTTACAATGACTTATAGTGCATCTTGTGTCAACTTTTTGGACATTACAATCACCAAAGAAAATTATGGCACACTAACAAGCTCGCTATACCGTAAGGAGACAGCATGTAATAGTATTCTACATGTGGGTAGTAGTCACCCGTTACCCTTAATTAGATCTATTCCTTTTGGACAGTATCTGAGATTGCGTCGCAATGGTACGCAAGAATCAATGTTCCAGAAAGAGGCTAATGACTTAAGGGACAGACTGCTCATTAGAGGCTATTCTCCTACATGCCTCAAAAAGGCCTACAGAAGGGCGATCTTGAAACCAAGACAAGATCTCCTATTTAAGAAATCTAAAAGTTTGACTATGAAGGAGGAAAAATCCAACACTTTGAGAGTGATTACTAAGCAAAATCAGCGAATTAGTAAAATATTCGCAAAATATTGGCACCTCTTGTACATTGATCCTTCGCTCAGTCCCTTTGTTACTGCAAAACCTTCAATCTCATATCGCAGAGCTAAGTCTCTGAGAGATACGTTAGTACAAAGCGAGTTCACTAGTGACTTTCGTTCAGACCCTTGCAAGCGATTTGGAACTTTTCGTTGTGGAGGATGCAGTTTTTGCCAATATATGTGTATTGGAGATAACATCATCCTACCAAATGGCAAAACATTCAGACCCACCCATTATGCTAATTGTAAGACTATTGGTGTGGTCTATCTATTGATATGCCAATGTGGGGCTTTCTACGTGGGTAAAACTAAGCAACAGTTCTCTTAGAGGGCATCTCGCCATATTACGACAATGAGAAAATCGTGTCCGGATCTACCTTTAGGTCGCCACGTTAGAGATTTCCACAATGGTAAGATTCCAAAAAGAAAGTTTCTAATTCTTGACAGAATCCATCCAAACCCACGTGGTGGGGATTGGAATAGAATATTATTACAACGCGAGTCTCACTGGATACTTAATCTCAATGCCACTAGGGCCCCTGGTCTTAATGACATAATCAGGTACCGACCATTCCTGGAAGGTTACTCCTCTGGAGGTTGGGAGGAATAATAATGAGCCTTTCCTTTCTCTTTCCTTTAAAGATCTGCCACATATGTGAGGGCGGTAATGCATACACTTGTTGCTATCCACTACCCTGCAGATGTGGGGACTCATGTCTATTTGTACTTCTATGTGTAATCGTTATACTTTTTTCTTTATTTGTTACATTTGTACGATAATTTGTTCAATTTTTCTAGCCTTCTATGTAGTCTGCATTGACATCAAGTCCTGACATTATGGTATATACAACCATTTTATGTACCCATGGATGTTAATTATTATCGTCAATCTTCTTTGCCACATTCTCTACATTCCCTTTCCTCTTTTTTCCCTCCCCCCCCTTTTTACATTTTTTCTTTCTTTTTCTTTGCATCTGCAAATTACAATTGTTTATTGTATTTCTTCATTTGTATAAATATTATGTCTGCTCTTGGGCAAATCCGCCTGCACCACTTGTGATGCGCCATATATGCATGTGTCTATTGTATTTATTTACACATGCACGGTTTATCATTTCAACGAATATTTGGTTTGGTGATCATCAATTTTTTGTTTGCTTTTGTGTCATTTTTGCACCGCTTTTTTAGTTTTTCCACACGGGGCCGGTAGGCGCGCTATACGTCTCATCTATGATGTGTGCGCCCTTCAAATTTCATGGACCCTGGTCCATGGTTCGGCGTTGGTGCTCATCTAGCGCGGTATTTGGTCCCACTGATGGGTTTCGTCTTGGGGCCGCTTTCCGTGCTGAACGAGCAGGGGACCCTACATGATTTTCCCTTATATGCCTTAGAGGCTTGGGTTGATGAGGTTAACTCAGCCGTTGGCGTCATGCCGGTGTGCATGCGTGAGCGACGTGAGGTCTTCTATTCTGCGTTTCACCTTGATTATGGACGTGAATATGCCGTTACATTCCATGCGCACTGCGCAGGCGCCGGTGTCCTCCTCTCTCCCATATAAGCGCCGTCAGCTGCATGGCATGTACAGCAGCGACGGCACTGTCATCAGAGGTTGAAATAATTTCCATCTGCTTACAGGTATCCTATAATACTTATATAACAACGCCTTTGATCACTACTTTACCCTCTTTTTAGATGTATATTAATGGGATCTGTGCTATTCACACAGGCATACCTCCTTTACTTGAGGATCATTGCTATCCTCTGATTGTTTGTGAAGCACCCAGCACCGATTACTCAATCTTTAAACCTCTGGAGTCACTGATCCATTCTACATCTAGGTAGGTGTTATCTCTATACACACATGAGATATAGCCCTCCCTTGTTCATTGTGAACTTGGATTTATTTTTGAGGGATAGAATAGTTATTTATAACTAAGCATATTTTAATATACAGATGGTCTTTTTTACCCTGGGGAGTTACATTGGATCCTCGTTGGAATACTCATATGTGTGGGCTGACAAGTTTGATTCTCATCACCTGCTGTAAATATCTGGTTGTGGCGGTTACATGTGGAGGGTGGATTTTCCTTTTGCTGTAAGATATTTAGTTTTTTCTCTTCCCCCCTTCTTCCCCTCCCCTCTTCCCCCCCCTTTTTTTCCCCTTTGCCCCCTTTTCTCCCCCCTCTTTTTCTTTTGTTTCCTGCTTTTTCTTTTACATGATGTTGTTTGCTCTGTTGGTTTCTACTACAGTGTACAGAATATTTTTATTTAATATTTAACAATTTTTTCGTACTAATATGATATATATGTCTTATTAGATGATTGGCTCTATATACTTGAATAAAATCCCTGAAGAAGGGCTCTTGTGCCAGAAACGTTGGGTCAAGTTGTGAGAGCCATGCTCACAGGCATCCACATCCATCAACCCACTATATGGATTTGTAATGTTTTATACGTTTACAGCTATATATCTTTTATGAATATTTGAATTTTTAATAAAATAATTTTTTACTTTCATTCATTGGTTTTCCAGTCACTTACAAAGTCTCATCCTACTTAGGGGGTTTTTGTTGTTGTAAACCCACTTTATAAACAAACACCTACAGGTAAGCCTAGATTAAGGCTTACCTGTAGGTGCATGAAATATCTCCTTAACCTACACGGTTAAGGAGATATTTGCATTTAAAAGCGGCGACGCTGATGTCACGCGCATGGGGTTAACCCCATTCACAAATTCGGCTAGGTCGCAGCATTCGACGACGTAGCCGAATTCGACGGCTCATGCGCGCATGCGCGGAGTCACGTCTTCGCCGCTCCGGCCAATCACAGCACCGGAGCGGCGCTGTGATTGGCTGGTGCGGCGATACCCGGAAGTAACATTCCGGCTATTGCCGCAGCGATGGATGCGGCTGAAGAGGGAGACGAGGACGGCTTCGGGGGCCCCGATCTAAGGTAAGTGATGCATAATGAGCTATTATGCTAGTCATATTAGCTCATTATGCCTTTCTCTTACAGGTCGTTCGGGAAAAAAAAAATAGTGGGTTTACAACCACTTTAACCATCGTTTCTCCAATCACTCAGCTCACTCGCCAGCATACACGTTTCCTCTGGAACCAGGTATCTCAAACAGCCTTTGAACAGTTGAAAGTTCTTTTCACCTCTGCTCCCGTGTTGCAACACCTGGACCCACCACTCCCCTTTGTTCTTGAGGTGAATACATCCGAAGTGGAAACAGGAGCCGTGCTCTCTCAGCATCAGGGTTCAATGGCTCTGCTTCATCCATTAGCCTTTTGTTCTAGGAAACTGAACCATGCCGAAATAAAGTATGTCATGGGCGATAGAGAACTCCTGGCAATCAAAGTAGCTTTCCAAGAATGGAGGTACCTGTTGGAGGGCGCTAATCACCAGATTATGATCTTCATGGATCATAAAAATCTGAAATACTTAAGGTCCACTTACACCTAAGACCTCGGCAAGCTAGATGGGCTTTACTCTTTTCCAGATTTAATTTCCACTTAACCTACTGCCCAGGATCCAAAAACAGGAAGACGGATGCTCTATCCCAGATGTTCCCCAAATCAGTGTGCTCCCCCAAGCACAATCTTATCTGCCCAAAGTTTTTTGCTGATCCAGCCCAGCCAAAAGTCATCCATCGAACAGGCCTCTCGAATCTGAACACGACTCATTAAGGAGGCAGGATGGATTATTGTGGCACCAGAATAAGGTCTTCGTACCTCAGGAGGCAAGGTCTCAAGTCTCAAGTTCTCGACCACCAACATGCCACACAATTTGGGGCTTGTAAAACAAATGAACTCATCCAGTGGTCCTTTTGGTGGCCTAACCTTAGTCGGTACTGTAGATCCTATATTAAATTGAGCTTGGTATGTCTACATAGAAAAGGCGACAAAGCTAAGGCCTGGTGGATATTGAGACCCTAACCTATCTTTAATTGTCCCTGGGAGATGATCTCCATGGACTTTATCATAGACTTGCCCCCCACTGAGGGTTTTACTACCATCCTGGTTGTGGTAGATTTGCTATCCAAAATGGCCCAGTTCCTGCCAATGGTGGGTACTCCATCTGCTGCTGAGACTGCTTACATTATCATTAGACTTCACAGACTACCCAATAACATTTTCTCGGACCGGGGGGTACAATCTACCTCCAAGTTTTGGAAAGCCCTTTGTAATGCCTTAAAAGTGGAACTCTGCCTATCGTCTGCCTAACACCTCCAAAGTAATGGGCAAACGAAACACACAAATCAAACCCTGGAGCAACATTTACGTTGTTTCTCAGCTTTCTCCCAAGATGACTGGGCATTTCTGCTCCCACTGGCAGAATTTGCCTGTAATAACTATATACATTCAGCTACAAACCAGTCCCCCTTCTGGGCCAATTATGGATTCCATCCTTCTGCTCTATCAGAAACTATGCCCGCATCAGCAGTACCCGCCATACAGGACAGATTTGCTTTTGTTCAAGACAATTATCGAGTTCTCCAGGAGTCCATACAATAAGCTCAGGCGGATTACAAAAAAATATTTTGGCAGAAAACGAAGGGGGAATCCTTCCCTCAAGGTTGGGGACAAAGTGTGGCTGTCAACTGCCAACCTGAAACTGCCTTGCCCATCACGGAAGCTGGGACCAAGATATAGTGGTCCTTTTCAGATCAAACGATAAGTAAACCCAGTAGAATATGCACTCTCTGCCTGATTCATACAGGATTTACCCCAGTCTTCCACATCTCCCTGCTCAAACCAGCAGTTCCAGATCCAATTTTCCAGGAAGAGCGGAACCACCTCCGCCACCAGTAAGAGTTGGAGAGGACACAGAATATGAGGTAGAGTCAATCCTGGATTGCAGGAAGCGAGGGAGAAATCCAATATCTGATTAAATGGAAGGGGTATCCATCTGAAGAAAGTTCCTGGGAACACGTCTCATGGGGGCCACCTGTCTGCAGACTCCATTCTAGCACATCAGCTGTACTCCTGAGTTCCCCTGCAAACAGTCCAGCAGGCGACCCGTTCTACCTTGGGCCTGATAGGTATGTGTGTTCCATGACATCTGTCTCTACATCTCACCAGGAGCTGCCGATATTGCTTGCACACCCAAGGCTTGGTATGTCCAAGAGCTTTTAATGTGAGCTTTTAATGTGTCATCATAATGTCTGTCAGTTTGTTCAGTGATTGCACTGGAACGCTGCTATTATTATAATTGACTTTTGCCAATAAAGCTATTGTTTTATATATTTTTTAAATCTTATTCATCATCCTTGGACTGGACATTGTTTTTTTTTACATCTGCTATGATTGGTTTGGCCACAGAACTTTCAGTGCGCTGCTTGTTTATTGTTTTCCGTGGAAAATCAACACTCTTCAGACTCTTCCAAAGAAGAAGATGCTGTTGAGCATGGCTGTATGAATCTTACTTTGTTCAAGCAGACAGTGATTAAGAAGTAGTCTTTATTGGCTATCACCTCCAGCCAGAAAGTTTGCAGAGATCTGAACCTTGAGCTACAAAGGAGCCTTTTGGGGCTTCTGTGTCAGGGCTGGGCTCAGCCCTTCCTTCTCAGAGCAGGCCGCTCAACTGTCAGTTAAAGTCATCGCTAAATCTTTCCACAGTGACTCACCTGTTGATGATATCCTGTTTGTCAGTCCTGCTGGTTACTTAAGCTGTTTATTTCAGATCATCTCTGCCTTCACCTTGGTCAACACATCCAGAGACTCTCTCCTGTGTACCTGTTAAAGACTCGCTTGGCTGATGTCCCTTCTGGTTCCTGATCCTGCTTGCTGTTCCACTACGCTGATTCTCCGGTTTCCTGATGTCCTGGCCTGTCCTGGAGTACGCTGATCTCTGGCTCCCTGACGTCCTGGCTTGTCTGACTATCCGTTCCGGTTACCGAACTCTGGCTATGATTTGTCTACGTTGCTCTGTTTTACCTTTTACTATTATTATTAAACAAGTGTGATTTTAACTGCACTTCTGTCTCGGTCTGATTCATGGTTTCTGACATTCTGTCCAGTTTGGGTATTATTCTCCCTGTATGCAGGACCACGCAGAATAACCAGTTCAATTTGCTGGTTGTCGGCATACTTCAAGCTTACTCACAAGCTTTGGCTTTATTATAGATTTTGGCTATTGCTTTATCACTTTTTCTGGCAAAATCAGAGGGAAAAAAAACTTCACCCAGATTCATCGCTGGGTACAAGGCTAAGGTTTGACTTCTACAGAAGTAATGACAACATGCTCAACTAGGAGTGTGTGGACTTTGTAGGATCCCTGTCATGAGGCGTTGAAAGTGATTGTAGGCATGATCTTACACTAACAACTTTATGTCTCACTGCGGAGGGAAGCTAGCATCCCTATCCTGTTATTTTTGCAGTTAAAGCTTCTGTTGACTAAAGCATTGTTGGGATAAGTTAGTTCCTATTCGTATGCTGCCATGGAGCTGGTCAGCAAAAATGGAAAATTGGTTTTAAATACTTATAACAATCACAATAATAGTTACATAGTTAGTCAGATTTAAAAAAGACACAAGTCCATCTAGTTCAACCAATAAAAAATAAAATAAATCATACAATCCCCTATACACAATCCTCTACCCAGAGTTAATCCAGAGGAAGGCAAAAAACCTCAGCAAAGCATGATCCGATTTGTTACAGCAGGGGAAAAAAATCTTTCCTGACCCCCCGAGAGGCAATCCGATATTCCCTGGATCAACTTTACCCATAAATATTAGTACACAGTTATAATATGTACATTTAGGAAAGCACCCAGGGCTTTTTTAAGCAATCTACTAAGATGGCCAGAACCACCTCTTAAGAGAGTCTATTCCACAATTTCACAGCTCTTACTGTGAAAAAAACACTTTGTCTACAACATACATCATGTATTTGGAGAATACCGTATATACTCGAGTATAAGCCAAGTTTTTCAGCACATTTTTTTGTGCTGAAAATGCCCCCCTCGGCTTATACTCGAGTCACCTTTTTGCGCCTGATCTCCCGGACTTTGGGGACCTGGTACCAGCTGGCCGTAGGTCCCCTGGACCCCAAACTTGGCACAGATTTTTCAAAGCCGGGCACCCCTTCCATAGACTCCCATGTTAAACGTCAGTCTAGTCATGGGCACAGTGAGGCATGGGCACAGTGAGGCATGGGCACAGTGAGTAATGGACACAGTGAGGCATGCATATGGACGCAGTGAGGCAAAGTGAGGCTTAGTGAGGCATGCTTTGTCACGTACCTGGATCGTGAGCCTGACGTGTAGAGGAGAGCCTCTCTTGCCGCAACGGCTTGCGGGCCCCTGAGGTTGAGACAGCAGCCACGGAAGCACGGTGACGCAGGAGTGCCTAGGATCAGTCCAATATAGTGGCTGAATGCTCGTAGCTGGAGATGCAGCAGGCAAACAGTTGGCTGGGTAGACCAGGACGGTGGCAGACTGGATCGCAGATGGTAGCAGGAACTGGTGCGATTTTGCAGAGCAGAACTGCAGCAGACTGGAGGAACAGGTGCAGAGTCAGGCAGGCCGGATCGGAGACGTACTGGTGGAACAGGCAGAGCAGCAGGCAGAAGAGAAGTCCAAACAAGCCGAGATCAGGGTATCGAGCAGACAAGGTTAGTGAGGGCAAGCCGGGTCAAGGATCAGAAGTCAGCACAGATAATGGGTTTCAGGACACACAGAAGCTGCAGACCAAACAGCAAGGAGTCTTTGGTGCACTCACTTTAAATAGCCCCTCTGGCGCCAATGTTGGTGACAGGCGGACGCGTACGTGTGCGCGCCGATGCGCTGATGCGCCGTGAATGTGCGTGTCTGCCGTGCGATTCCTATTGCGCGGCCATGCCTTCCCTGACATGCTTATACTCGAGTCAATACGTTTTCCCAGTTTTTTGTGGTAAAATTAGGTGCCTCTGCTTATATTCGAGTCGGCTTATACTCAAGTATATACGGTAAATCTCTTTTTCTCTAGATGTAAAGGGTGCCCCCTTGTCCTCTGTGATGACCTTAAAGTGAATAACTCAACATCTAGTTCACTATATGGACATCTTATGTATTTGTACATGTTGATCATATCCCCCCTTAAGTTCATCTTCTCAAGAGAGAATAAATTCAGTTCCTCTAATCTTTCCTCATAGCTGGGCTCCTCTATGCTGCTTAACAATTTGGTTGCCCTTCTCTGCACTTTCTCCAGTTCCCTGATATCCTTTTTGAGAACTGGTGCCCAAAACTGAACTGCATATTCCAGATGAGGTCTTACTAATGATTTGTACAGGGGCAAAATTATATCTCTCTCTCTGGAGTCCATGCCTCTCTTAATACAAAAAAGGACATAGCTCACTTTGGGAACCGCAGCTTGGCATTGCATGCTATTATTAAGCTTATGATCTACCAAAACCCCCAGATCCTTCTTCACTAGGGATTCCCCCAGTTGTACTCCCCCTAGTATGTATGATGCATGCATATTCTTAGCCCCCAAGTGCATAACTTTACATTTATCAACATTAAATCTCATTTGCCCATTAAACAGTGCATTGGGGTCGGCTTGATAATTTGCATAGCTTGGTGTCATCTGCAAAGACTGAAATGGTACTTTTAATCCCAGACCCTATATCATTTATAAAGATATTAAAAAGTAAGGGTCCCAACACTGAACCTTAGGGTACACCACTAATAACATTGGACCATGTGTCAAACGCTTTTTCAAAATCCAAGTATACTATGTTCACAGCCATCCCTCTGTCCAAGGTTTTACTTACCTCCTCATAAAAATAAATCTGGTTTGTTTGACAACTCCTGTCTTTCATGATTCTATGCTGTCTGTTGCTTAAAAAATTTTTTCCAGCAAGAACTCATCTATGTGGTCTTTTATTAAACTCTCCAGTATCTTCCAAACTATAAAAGTTAGCAAGGGGGTTCTAGGACTTTAAATGAGGTGCATGATAACATGCACCTCCATCCCTAAATCAGAAATAAGAAAGGGGTTTCTGGGACTTTGAGTGAGGCACAAGACACGTGGTAGGAGAAATTATAAAATTGTTTAATTGGCATATAAACAAAGCATACCTCATAAACATGTGATGCATGGTTGAACATGATTATTTTTATCTATATACAAGGTGATGGCATACAAAAAAGAAGAATTCATGTTAATCGCATAGTATCCCATGGAAGTAACTAGTATAAAAAGCCAAATGCTTATTGAGTAATGGATACAAATGGGTTATAGGACACAAATGAATCACAGTTGAGGTCAAGCTATGTGTTGGGAACATGATGACATTGATAAGCTTGACGCGTTTCGTGGCCAGTTGCATAGCATATCTAAAAAAAATAAAAAAAGGTACCAAATAGGATCTAACGTTTTGCCCAGTTAGTAAGAAATAAGGTAGGGGCAAAGGGGGAAACAAGATGTGTATCTCCCTGGAATACTTATGTATATATTACGTATAAATTGTTCTAAATAAGCAGTGTTGCAAGTCAGGATCTGCGAGGCCTGCGAGGCAAGTCTATCCCAGGAGCTGAGGCAATGAACCCAAGGAAGGAGCGATCGCACTGACACACCCCAGAAGCACCCTCCAAACATTATAGGCAAAGGTGAAAAAAATCAAATATGTCTGTAGAATAAATGATATTGGACAAATATGTGTAAATGGTATATACATACAGTATTCATGAACTATAAACCAACACCCATTATTGCCTGAAAAAGTTAAAAGCATAGTAGATACAAAGCAGGGAATCATATATCACAAAGAGAAAATAAGATAAAAACTGAAAAATCACATGAAAATCATGCAATACCCCAAAGGGGAAAGGGGGAAAAAAACAAATATAGGGGTGCAAGTCTTGGTGATAGAGAGGAAATCACAGGGATAGTTACCTGGTGACATTGCACAGAGACATGCTCTGAGACATGATGTGCATGTGTGGGGAGAAAAGCCAGAGTGTGAACAAGACTCCCAGGGGAGGTATAAGTAACACCCAACACTCCCTGGGCTCCTCCCATATATAATCATGGATAAGAAACCAACACCCATCGTTACCTGGAGAAGTGAAAAGTATAGTGTAGAAGTTAAACTAACAGGTCTTTAGTTACTTGGTAAAGACTTTAAACCCTTTTTAAATATAGGCACCACATTGGCCCTATGCTAATCCAGTGGTACTATTCTAGTCATTAAAGAGTCCCTAAAAATTAGAAACAACGGCTTTGATATTACAGAGCTCAATTCTTTTAGGATCCGTGGGTGGATGCCATCTGGTCCAGGTGCTTTATACACTTTTATTCTGGACCATATCACTTTTAGTGCAGCACTATTTTCCCTTTACATATCATGAGTTAAAGTAAAAATTTTAATTGAGTAAAATATTCGAAGAAAATTAGAAAAAAAGTCCTTCAAATGCAATAGTCCATACATAAACTTCTTAAACGTCCATCTGTGATATTTCTTTCTCGCGTTCTTAGTACCATATAAGGTTCTGCTCTCACCCGAATAATTTGACCCTACTTTTCAGTATGGTCAGATATTGCTTTTAAATTATGTGCATCTCTCAATTTTTCACATCAGTCTTGTATCAACTCAAATATTCACTCAGCCACATGCAAAGATCAGAAAGGTGCAATAGTGCTTTATCCTTTAAAACGTCTTTATTCATCCAATGCAAACTCACATTTTCCTCATTATACATATTCCTGTCAAACTGTGCAAAAACCGCTGTGCAAAATTCTACTTTGCTTGGCGCCCGCAAGCAAAGTAGGGAAAGTCTACAATAAAATGGTTCAGATATAACCAAATATAACAATGGGAACAGTGTCATCCAATCAAATTCCCCTGAGGAAGTCACGTGATCTGTGACAAAATGTGTATGGACGGGGCCTTTTACGGATGATGCTGGGAGGATGATCTAAGGTGAGCTGTTTGTATGTGGCATTATACAGAGCCAAAATAACATATAACAGCAGTTTTTGCACAGTTTGAGAGGCATATGTATAATGAGGAAAATTCGAGTTTTAAATTGGCATTGGGTGAATAAAGAGTTTTTAAAGGATAAAGCACTATTGCACCTTTATGATTTTACAGGTGGCTGAGTGGGAGAGAGGACTGGAAAAAAAAATGGAAGAAAGTTTGCAGAGTGTCATGTGCTGTGAATCCTAATACCACCTGGAGGAAAGAGAAAAATAATAATTTAAAGGGGAAGAATCATCTTTGGATTGGCTAAATTCTGTTTGACATCTAAAGCCAAGGGAACGAGTATATAAAGCTGATATACCAATGGAATCAGGCGAGGGCACATCTGGTGAAGGTAGCACATTTGGTTGTATAATATTAGAGCACGGTGGAACTAATTTATGTGAGTAGTATTCAGTTGAAGAAATTCATGTTTATAGGGATAAGGCACCATATAGTCTTTTATTTGTTTTACATGGTATACCCAGTAGGGATGAGCTTCGTGTTCGAGTCGAACCCATGTTGGACTCGAACATCGGCTGTTTGATCGTTCGACGAAGATCAAACATTATGGGCCGTTTGTGCCAAATTAGAGTGGGGCATCACGGCCCATAATTCACTGCGGCATCGCAGTGCATTGTTGGCTGATGATTGGCCAAGCATGCACTATGACTCGCATGCTTGGCCAATCACAGCGCGGAAAAAACGGAGAGCCGTAATTGGACAAAGCCAGGGTGGCTTTGGCCAATTATAGCTCAGGGGGTTTAGTACACGCCCCGCACTATATATGGCCGCCGGCTTGGAGTTGGTAAAAGAGAGAGATTACAGAGAGAGGCAGTGTCATTTATATTGAATTAGATAGAGCAGGCAGGCGAGTCAGTTAGCTGCAGTTACAGTGTGTAGAGGATATATATGCATCCCAGGTGTTGTATATATATTTATACACTGTATTCAGTTTAGCTAGATCCGCTCCTGTTATTCTCTATACTGTGACAGGCAGGCAGGTGATTGTGCTAGTTGCAGTCAGTGTTTCACTTAGTGTACTGTGTGCTTTGCATAGCGTTCACCTAAAGCTTACCTGAATACAGTTAGTGACTATTATAGTGGTGTTCTCATAATGAAACCACAGGCAGAGAGCTGCAAGTATTTTCAGTGTCCTCTGCACAGTTTTCACCTAAAACTAACTGAAAACAATTGCTGCTTTTCCCATACTAATACCACAGCAGGCAGTTGATGCTGATAGCTGCATTATAATCAGTACAGCTATATATATATATATATATATATATATATATATATATATATATACACACATCCCACCTTTGTGCAGCTACATCTCACTGCAGGCCATTAGTATGTCTGGAAGGCAAACAAGGAGAGGCAGACAGTCACGGGGCAATAAAAGAGGGAAAGCAGGCTCTGTGTCTAGAGGCAACAGTGCTGGTCGTGGACACGGTGCATCCTCATCAGCATGTGGCCGTGGGACACGCTTGCCTTCTTTTCGGCAGCTGGCCATGTTGAGCCGCAACATGCCCAAGACTTGGTAGAGTGGATGACCAAGCCGTCCTCCTCCTCCTCCTCATCCTCTCTCACCCAGGCTCAGGGTACTTTGTCTGGCAAAGCAGCTGCCAAAGCGGCCTCTTCCCTCGGCTCAATGGCATCAGTCACTCCTTCCCTAGCCCCACCATGTCCTCCTGAGGAGTCCCCAGAACTGTTTGAGCACAGTGTTGGGTACATGCTCCAGGAGGATGCCCAGCGTTTTGAATGCTCCGATGATGGAACCCAGCTGGAGGAAGGCAGTAACGTGAGCCCAGAGAGAGGACAGCTATCTGGCAGTCATGTTCCCCCAGCTGCAGCATACTGTCAGATTTGCTCCAGTGATGAGGAGGGAGGGAATGAAGAGGTCACTGACTCCACGTGGGTGCCTGATAGGAGAGAGGAGGAGGAGGAGTAGGCACATCTCCAACGAGGCAGGATACCCTCCAGGGGCCAGCTTAAGGGCAGCACACCAACTGCATCACACCGCATGTGCAGGGCGCTGCTGTCTCTGCGCGATACTCCAAAAGTTCTTTGGTGTGGGCCTTTTTTCAGACGTGTGCAGCAGATCGCACCGTTGCCATTTGCAACCTATGTCTAAAGCGTATCTCGCGTGGCCAAAACATCAGCCGCTTGGGCACCACGTGCTTGACCAGGCATATGTTGACCTGCTATGCAGTCCGTTGGCAAGCTTACCTAAAAGACCCACACCAAAGAACAAAGAGGACCTCTCCTTGCTCCTCATCAGCTGGGATCTCCAACCCCACTATACCTTCAGTCCTCTCTGAAACCTGCACTGAGAGGAATGAAGGTGTAGAATTAGGTGTGTCACAGCCAAGTACTTGCGGGCAATCTGCTATCGGTACACTGACGTCCGATTGTACCAGGCAAATTTCCCTGCCCCAGCTGCTGCACCGCCAAAAGAAGTTCGCTCCCAGCCATCCACATGCCCAGCGGTTGAATGCTAGCTTGGCTAAATTGCTAGCACTTTAACTGCTGCCTTTTCAGTTGGTAGACTCTGCCCCCTTCCGTGAGTTTGTGCAATGTGCGGTTCCTCAGTGGCAGGTTCCCAAACGCCACTTTTTCTCACGGAAGGCGATTCCGGCTCTCTACCGGCATGTGGAAGGCAATGTCTTGGCCTCACTGGACAGGGCGGTCAGCGGTAAGGTGCATATTACCGCTGATTCATGGTCCAGCAGGCATTGACAGGGACGTTACCTATCTTTCACGGTGCAGTGGGTGACTCTGCTGGCAGCTGGGAAGGATGCAGGACAAGGTGCAGTAGTGTTGGAGGTTGTTCCGCCACCACGCCTCCAAAATGTTACTACTGGTGCTTCTGACACACTTCTCTCCTCCAGCCCCTCTTCTTCTTCTTCCTCCATGGCCTCTACCTGTGCTTTGTTCTCAGAACCAGCCATGCTCCGTAGGCGTTTAAGGGGCTACGCATGTACGCAGGCAAAAAGATGCCATGCAGGACTTGAGCTGATGTGCTTGGGGGACAGGAGCCACACTGGGGCAGAGATTCTGTCAGCTCTGCAGGGGCAGGCTCAGAGGTGGTTGACGCCACGCCAGCTTAAGCCAGGAAAGGTGGTTTCCAACAATGGCACCAACCTCCTCTCCGCCCTCCGACAGGGACAACTGATCCATTTGCCCTGTTTGGCTCACGTCCTTAACTTGGTGGTGCAGCGGTTCTTGGGCAGGTACCCGGGCTTACAGGAGGTCCTGAAGCAGGCCAGGAAACTCTGTGGGCATTTCTGCCGGTCATATAATGGCAGTGCTCAGCTGGCTGAGCTGCAAAAGGATTACAACCTGCCCAAGAACCGCCTAATCTGTGACATGCCCACCAGGTGGAACTCTATGTTGGCCATGCTGCAGCGGCTGCACACGCAGCAGAGGGCCATCAATGAGTATCTGTTGCAATATGGCACCAGGACAGGGTCAGGGGAGCTTGGATTTTTTTCCCCAGTGGGCCATGATCAGGGATGCATGCACAGTCCTGGCACCATTTGAGGAGGCCACGAGGATGGTGAGCAGTGACAGTGCATGCATCAGTGACACTGTCCCTCTTGTCCACATGTTGGAGCACATGCTGCGTGGAATAATGGACAGGGCACTTGAGACAGAACAGAGGGAGGAAGAGGAGGACTTCCTTACCTCTCAAGGCCCCCTTTATCCAGACAGTGTTCCTACTGGCCCGGCTATCACACAGGAAGAGGAGGAGGAGGATTATTGTGTCAGCATGGAGGTGGAGCCTAGCACTCAGCATCAGCAGCAGTCTTCAAGGGATCAATTACAGTCCCAAGACACCGATGGACTTGTACGTGGCTGGGAGGAGTTGATCCAGAGGACTCTGCACCGAATGCCCCAGCAAACCTATGCTGCATGGCCTCTCTGATCCTGCAAAGCCTGCGGAAGGATCCTCGTATTCCTGTGATCAAGGAGAGGGATCATTACTGGCTGGCAACCCTCCTTGATCCACGTTACAAGGGTAATGTTGTGGACCTTATCTTGCAGTCGCAGAGGGAGCAGAGGATGAAGCATCTTCGGGAGGCCTTGAAGAAAGGTCTGTGCAACGCGTTCCCAGAGACTGGAAGGTTACAAATTCCTGGTCCTGGACAACGTGTTGCTGAGGCTTCGGTCAGTCAAAGAAGGAGCGGTGGAGAAGGTGGCCATCTGACTGATGCATTCAGACAATTTTTTAGTACGCAGCCCCAAGGTATGATCGGCTCTAGCAACCATCGCCAGCGTCTGGTTTACATGGTGCAGGAATACCTAGGGGCAAGATCAGACTTGGACACCTTTCCCACCGAAAATCCTCTGGGTTACTGGTTCTTGAGGATGGATCACTAGCCAGAGCTTGCACAGTATGCAATTGAGGTACTGGCCTGTCCTGCATTCAGCGTTCTTTCGGAACGCACATTCAGTGTTGCTGGAGGCTTTGTCACAGGGTGCGCCTGTCCACCGACTCGGTCAATCGACTGACCTTCATAAAAATGAATCAGTCTTGTATCACCACCAGCTACCAAGCACCTGATGCTGATGTAACCGAATAATTTTTTGTGAAATGTCAGATCCCTTCAAGACTGCCTATGCTGATGCTGAGTGACTATCCTGTTATGCTGAGTGACTATCCTCTTCCTCCTCAATGATCATGCTGATAGCTTGAAAGAACATTTTTAGTTCTGGGCACCGCCACCAGTGGCTAAGGCCCAATTTTTCAGCCCCTGTTTAACAGGGGCATGTATTTACAATTTTTGATGCAATGCTTTGCAGCAGGGCTCATTGCTGTGCTCCAACTACAGTATCTGTGAGGGGTTGCAGTGTTGTGGCACCAGCACCAGTGCCTAAGGCCCAATTTTTCTGCCCCTGTTTAACAGGGCCGTGTAATTACAATTTTTTATGCAATACTTTGCAGCAGGGCTCATTGCTGCGCTCCAAGTACAGTATCTGTGAGGGGTTGCAGTGTGGTGGCACCAGTGCCTAAGGCCCAATTTTTCTGCCCCTGTTCAACAGGGGCATGTAATTACAATTCTTGATCTAATAATTCACAGCAGGGCCCATTCCTGCGCCCACCAAGAGTAACTGTGAGGGCTTACAGTGTTGTGGCAACACCACCACCAAAGGCCCAATTTTTCCTACCACTGTTCAACAATATCATGTAATTACAATTCTTGATATAATAGTTCACAGCAGGGCGTTCCAGCACCCACCAAGAGTAACTGTGAGGGCTTACAGTGTTGTGGCAACACCAACACCTAAGGGCCAAATTTCTGCAGAGTATATACGGCAGGCCCCTACTTTCAAACATCCAACTTACAAACGACTCCTACTTGCAAACGGAAGGAGACAACAGGAAGTGAGAGGAAATCTACCCCTAGGAAGGGAAATTCTCTCCTGTAAGAGTTAATATGGGAAAAGGGTGTCTCCTCTCCACAGATGCTCTATCAGCAATCCTTGTTTCACTAAAAACCCAAAATTTTCAAAAAACATTTGTCATTGGGACGGAAAGTGAGGTGAAATGTTCTGAACAGGTGCACAGACAGCAAAACAAATGTTAGAGGGGTGATAACCCATCCCTATGTTTTCCAAAAAGCTTAAAAATAGATTTTTTGGCTGGAGCTACATTTAAAAAATGTACCTGTTCCAAATTACAAACAGATTCTACATAAGAACAAACCTACAGTCCCTGTCTTGTTTGCACTGCCTGTATACTACTGTTTAGAGTATATAGGGCCTTTTTTTAATTTGGGTGCGGGGTTTCCCTTAATATCCATACAAGACCCAAAAGGGCATCATTAAAATCACTGCTCCCGAAAAAACTGCAGTTTTTAAAACTTCTTTTTGCATTTATACATGTCCCCTGGGACAGGACCGGGTCCCCAAACCCTTTTTAGGACAATAACTTGCATATTAGCCGTTATAATTAGCACTTTTGATTTCGAACGTTCGAGTCCATTGTATTTAATAGGATTCTAAAGTTCGCTCAAACTTTCGGTCCGTTCGCAGGTTCTGGTGCGAACCGAACCGGGGGGTGTTCGGCTCATCCCTAATACCCAGTACTTTGGAGGCAAGGAGGAATTACCTAGAGTACACAGGATATTTAAGTTGATACAAAATTGACGTGGAATATTGAAGGATTTGCATAATTTAAAAGCGATACATGACCATACTGAAAAGTAGGGTCAAATTAATCAGGTGAGAGCATAAACTTATAGGGTAATAAGCACGAGAGGAAGAAAAAGCACAGATGGAGGGTTAAGCCTCGTACACACGACCGAGTTTCTCGTCCAAAACCGACAAGAAAAGTGCCGAAAGAGCTTTATTGTCGAGAAAACCGTTCGTGTGTATGGTTTTACGACGAGAAAACTGCCGTGAATCTCGACGAGAAAAATAGAGAACCTGCTCTCTATTTTCTCGTCCAGATTCTAGATTTTCTCGTCGTGTTTCTCGTCGGCCTGTTTTGCGACGAGAAAATGGTTCGTGTGTATGCTTTTACGACTCTTCAAAAAGCGCGCATGCTCAGAATCAAGTATGAGACGGGAGCGCATCTTCTGGTAAAACAAGCCTTCGTAAAGGAGATAGCACATTCGTCACGCTAAAACGAACTGAAAGCACGAAGACTGAAAAGCGCGAATCGTCTCTTCCCAAACTTTTACTTCACACACGGTAACACGAGATCAGCAAAAGCAGCCCAAGGGGTGGCGCCATTGAAATCGATCTTCCCCTTTGAACTGCCATCGTACGTGCTGGACGTGACCGCGCAGAACAATGACGAGATTTGGAATTGTCAGTGTGTACGCATGGAAAGCTTGACAAGAAACTCGTCAAGGTTAACAAGAATCTCGTCCAGAAAAACGACGTGTTTTTAACGACGAGAAACTCGGTCGTGTGTACGAGGCTTCTATGTCAGGAATGGTTCCATCCGCTGGTGTTATTTGTTATTTGTTTTGCAGTACTGTGGTCCACCAGCAGGTGTCTCCTGGCAGTTTGTAACTGTCAGGAGAATCTTTCCCTGCTGGTGTTGTATTATTCCTTGGTAGTAATGGACGAACATCTCCCGGGACGGTTCGCGAACGCGCGAACGCGGGTAAATGTTTGCGAACCGCGGGTTTGCGGCAGGCCCCATTCATTTCAATGAGAGGCGAACATTAAAAACCTCCAGGTCATATATGCAGCCACAAAATAATTACTAGCTGTGCACACATAGTCCCACAACATGGACAATGACATAACAGAAGTATTAAGCAACTTTGTGATCGACAACGACAAGCATTCTTTTCTTATCTGAAATTTTTTGTCAATTCAGGAGCGCATGAAGGCCATGGAAGAGACGCAAGGCCAGGCTATGAAGGGGGTGCAGGAGATGATCCTGCTATTGGAAAAGTTGCCATAAATGTTTTTTTTTAATAAGTTATATAAATCGTTTATACAGTTATAACGTTTATTTCGTTTTTTGTAATATTGCTCGGTTTTATTGTAATAGCTCGGCCTAAATCAGCCAGAACTGACAGCAGCCGGTAAATACATGTCAAATACATATAGGGTCCATTCACACGTCTGTAAAATGGGTCTGCACAATTTTTTTTTACAATCAGGTTGTGTTTATTGAGCAGTTATATATACATGAACATATAAACAGAGCTCGGCCAACATAGCCGAGGAATATGACATTACAACTTGTGACATACAAATCAGTGTATTCAGCAGGCAACAGCGACATATAAGGGATAATGTAAAGAATATAACTTCTGGGGGGGGGCCATAGAAGGGGGTTGTAGGACCAATCAAGGCGATATCCAGGGCAACCACACCCTGTCAAACTTCCAGGGGCATCCCCTGCTGATATACGTCAGCCTGTACATTGGTATTGCAGCATCAACCATGGCCAGCCAGGAGGACACTGACGGAGAGCTAGGGGATATCCACTTGCAAATAATAGACTTTTTGGCATAAAATAACAAGTACGCAATCAACTGTTTCCTATGGCAGGGTCTCTGCTCATCATCTTGGACCCCAAACAAGGCTAGCTCTGGCGACACGGGAAGCTCCAAGTCCAGTTTCAGATTGATCAATTCAAATACCCCTCTCCAGAATACCTGTATCTTAGGGCATTCCCAAAGTAGATGTATAAGGGTGCCAGGGTGGGTCCGACATCTTGCGCAGCAGGGGTCTCTGTCAGGGTATATCCTATGGAGCCTAACCGGTGTATAATACACCCTGTGCAACATTTTGATTTGTGTCAGTTTGTCCCGGGAGGAAATCACCAGCTTGGGACATTCCTCCAACGCATCCTCCCACTCCTCCTTCCCCAGGGATGGGACGTCCGCCTTCCACCTATCCCAAAGCCTGTCCAGTCTCGGGGTATCTGGTTTGAGCAGTGTCCCATATAGTACAGAGAGTGGCTTTTTGAGGTCCTCCTGTACCAAGAGCGACTCAACAGGGTCAAATTCTAACAGGGGTCTAGTGGAAAATTGCGCCCTAACAGCGTGGCGTAGTTGGAGATATCGGAAGAGCATCCATCGCGGCACCTGAAACTGCCTGCTAAGCTGTGCAAAGGTTAAAAGTACCCCATTTGGCATAATGTCCTGCAGTGTTTTAACCCCGAATCTGGCTCAGACCTGTGGATCAGGAATCGATCTAAAGTGCGGCAGTCCAGAATTGCCCCACAATGGCTGAGCCGGGGCCCATCTATTGGGCAGGGAGAACCTTTTCCTAGCAGCCGCCCAAACCTTAAGGGTAGTTTTGGTGGGGGCCGGAACCATAGAATATGCCCTTGCCCCTCTGTATATCAGGTTTTGCAGGTCCATCAAGGAACCCAAACAGGCTGCCTCGAGGCACACTGCTGCATTTGACCTATCCCCCGCCACCCACCAGTGTGCCGTCACCAGGACAGCTGCCCAGAAGTAGACCAGCAGATCTGGTAAAGCAAACCCCCCCAGCCGTGTAGGAAGATGAAGGGTAGACTTAGCCAGTCTGGGGACCCTCCCATTCCACAGAAATGAGGTAATGCACCCATTAACAGCTCTAAAGAAGGAGGCCGGGATCCAGACCGGGGCGTTCCGAAATATATAATTAAACTTTGGTAGCAGAACCATCTTAATAATGTTGATGCGTCCTATGAGGTTCAGGGGGAGACCAGACCAAGCCAGGCACTTCTCCTTTACTACATTCAATAGGGGGAGAACATTATGTGTATAATATTGGGCTGCCTCCCTTGTCACCATTACTCCCAAGTATTTAAATTCAGTGACCCACTTTAAGGGGGACGGGCTAGCCAGAGAGGGAGCCCGGGCATCCAGCGGGAAGAGCACCGACTTGGACCAGTTTATTCTAACTCCAGAGAACGTCCCAAAAACTTCAAACGTCTCCAGGGCTGCCAGCAGCGAGGGACCAGCGTCATTGAGGTACAGGAGGGTGTCGTCCGCGTAGAGGGATATCTTCTCCTCCAGCCTCCCAACCGATAGCCCGGAAATCGCCCGGGACTCCCGGACAGCGATCGCCAGGGGTTCCAACGCAAGGGCAAATAGGCCGGGGGAGAGGGGGCACCCCTGACGAGTCCCCCTGGAAAGCGGAAAGGGCTCCGAGACCCACCCATTGGTGCGAACCCTCGCCACCGGCCTCCCATACAGCATCCGAATCCAGTGTATAAAACGGGGGCCAAAGCCAAACCTGGCCAAGACCTCCCACAAATACCCCCATTCCACCGAGTTGAAGGCTTTCTCCGCGTCCAGAGAAGCCACCACCCGGGATCCGACACGGTCATGCGTTACAGAGAGATTCAAAAAGAGTCTCCGAATATTGATGTCGGTGCCCTTACCCGGCATAAATCCAGTCTGATCCATGTGAATCAGCTCAGTAATCACTCCTGATAGACGGTTCGCAATGATCTTGGCAAGGACTTTAGCGTCCACGTTCAGTAGGGAGATGGGTCTGTAGGAGGCACAATCTAGAGGATCCCTACCGGGCTTGGGCACCAACACAATAACCGCCTCTGCCATAGATTTAGGCAGGGCACCATGTCTGCTGAATTCTGAAAGAAGCATTGTCAGCTTTGGGGCAAGGGTCTCCAAGTTCTGTGAGTAGAATTCTGTCGGGAGTCCGTCAATCCCAGGGGTCTTACCTCCCTGCAACCCCCTTATGGCCCCCTGAACTTCCAACAGGGTAATGTCTGTCTCAAGGTCTGCCCGCACAGTCTCATCAAGTGTGGGGAATGGGACCGAGTCCAAAAAGGCCTGCAGGTCAGAGGGCGAATACTGAACTCTCGAGGAGTAGACCCCTTAAAAGAATTGGGAGAATCTAGTATTGATATTGTCCGGGGAAGTAAGCACCGTCCCTCCCTCGTCCCGTACCCCCACTATATGTGTAGACTGAGTCGAACCCCTGGATAGCCATGCCAGCATGTGTCCATTCTTGTTTCCATGTTCAAAAACTCGTTGGGCAGAGTATAACATAGATTTCTTAGTCTGATCAATCCGGCACAGGGAAAGCTTCCTAAGGGCCTGCTGCCATGTAGAATATGTTGCCTCCGTAGGGGCCTCAACATAGGATCTCTCACACCCACTAGCCTCCTCCTCCCTGTCAAGCAACTCCTTCTCACCCTCCCTTTGCAATGTGGATATCCGGGAGATATATTCCCCCCTAACCCAGGCCTTAAAAGCATCCCACTGCACACCAGAGCCAGCCGAGTCCCTGTTAGCAGACCAATAATTACAGATAGACTCCGCCATATCTTCCTCAATCCTGTCGTCCATGGCCCAGTACCTGGAAAGGCACCATAGCCTCGCACCCCCAGGGTCCGCAGGCAATAGATCCAGACAGACGGGCGCGTGATCCGATATGCCCCTAGATAGATGACTAGCATCTCGAACCCAATTGAGGGCCGCATTAGTGGCATATACTAGATCAATACGAGACAGAGTTTTATACGTGGCAGAGTGGCACGTGTACTCCCTAGTATGAGGGTGAAAGTGTCTCCACACGTCCCTCAATCCATATGCATCCACCCATCGGGGGAGGTCCGAGGAGGGTCGAGACACGGAATGCAGCCTGTCCATGCCCTGGGAGGGGACCAAATTAAAGTCTCCAAAACGTAAAGAACTGGTGCATCAAATTCAAGAATTATCCCCATAAGATCATATAGCAGTTGTATCGAGGCCGGGGGGGGGGGGCAAGTACACCCCAGCCAAGACCACCCGCTTATCAAAAATACATGCATGGAGAACCACAAATCTGCCCCCGGGGTCCGTACGGACGTCTATGATCCGGAACGGCAGAGACTTCCTAATCAGGATACTCACTCCCCGGGCATAGCAGGAGTAGGTGGAGTGGTAAGCTGCTCCAACCCAGGCCCTGCGCAAAGCAAGAATTCGTGGGCCCGTCAAGTGAGTCTCCAATAGAATACAGATGTGGGGGCTAATCTTCTGAAGGTACCGGAACACCAGGGATCTCTTAACCGCAGAGCCGAGACCCCGGACGTTCCAGGAAACAACTCTAATCTGAGCCATCAGGACGAGTCACGGACATAGATATCCCCACCCCCCACAGACATAGAGCGCCCAAGATCCAAAAAGGGGCACAGGGACCCCCCCTCCCCCCCAGACCATCTCCATCACCGAACCTGCAAAAGGAAATTATTAGGCATGTAATGTCACAAAGAAACAAAACAAAAATCTTCCCCTCCCCCTGCAACAGCAGTATAACAACCAGTTCCCAACAGTTCCCTACCCCCCCCACCCCGCCACCCCATCCCAATCATGGAGAGCATAATCCCCTAACCCCAGACAACAGGTCTGTTAGAACAAGGTACTAGTGTATCGGGCCGTGGACCGGAGGAGACCACACACTAGTCCAGGTGCTAGTTCAGCACCAGAGCCGCTGGCCACCACATGAAAGTACCTATTAATGCAGGTAGCAACCCCAAATTCCCACGGCAGTCCATGGCAAAGTACAGGAGAAAAAAAAAAAAAGAAAAAAAAAAAGGGTTCTACCAGGTCACCAGGAATAAGGACAACAGGTGGTAAGTCAGTCAAAGAAACATCCCCTGCAAGCAGGGGCACATTACTTGAGAGTAACTGCACTCGGGGCATTCAAAGGAGCGGGTCTGCACAATTTAGCGGAATTGATTTTCAATTCCAGTCTGAAAAATTAGGCATTCACAGCCTGGATAAAGAAGTAAGTGTCGGCCAGTACAGGCCCCAAAAATTAGCCAACAGGCATTCATCTGACAGCAAAGAACTTTGTATTCTGTGGCTGGAGTTACATTAGGCATTCTCAGGATAAATAAGTTTCGGGCACTACAGGCCCCAAAAATTAGGCATTCAACGGACATAAAAGGCCCTTTATGCCACTGTATTTACCCAAGGAGTCAGGGACCATGAATAATTGTTATAGGTGGTGGTGGATATTTGTGGCCTGTCATGAGGAATTTGAATGAAACATGGTCTACTGGTCACATGTGTTGAATTCCTCAGAGATCCATGCCTCATTCATTTTTATAAATGTGAGGTAGTCAACACTGTCGTGAGCTAGGCGCTTATCGGTCACGATCCCCCCTGCTGCGCTGAACGTCCTTTTGGACAGGACACTGGACGAGGGGCAAGCCAACAGTTCCATTGCAAATTGTGCAAGCTCTGGCCAGAGGTCAAGCCTGCCCACCCAGTAGTCCAGGGGTTCATCACTTCTCAGAGCGTCCACATTGGCCGTTAATCCGATGTAGTCGGACACCTGTCGGTCTAGGCGTTCCCTGATGCTGGATCCGGATGAGACCTGTCGATGGGTCGGCTGAAAGAATGATCTCATATCAGAAGTGACCAAGACATCTTTAAACCGCCCTCTTCTTGCAGGCGCTGTTGGATTGGTATCCACAACTGTTCCTCTGGGAGTGGAAATTCCTCTGCCAGCGCATGCAAAAGCAGAATGCAGCATTTCTTGAAGCAAGGCCTGGAAGTGCTCCATTCTGACAGCCCTCTGTGATGGTGGTAACATTTCTGCCATTTTTTGTTTGTACCGGGGGTCCAAGTACGTTGCCACCCAGTAATGGTCCTTGCCCTTTATGCTTTTTATACGGGGGTCCCTCTTAAAACACTGGAGCATGAAGGCCCCCATTTGCACTAAACTGGAAGCAGTGTGGTGGCCTGGCTCCTGCTCGTCATCATCCAGGATAATGTCGTCCTCGATCTCCTCCCCCCATCCACGAACAAGAACAGCAGGGATCCCAGAAAGGTTTAAAGCATGCTCTTCTTGCTCCTCCTCATCCGCCCCGGCACCATCCTCCTCTGACTCCTCTTCAGACTCCTGTTGTTGACTTGTCTCAGATAGAGTAGCCCCCCCTGGGAATTCATCCAGCATTGCGACTTCCTCATCTTCCTGCTCCTGCTCCTCGACGGCTTGATCAATGACACAACGCAATGCACGCTCCATAAAGAAGGCATAAGGTACGATGTCACTGATGGCGCCATGGCTGCGACTGACCAGTTTGGTGATCTCATCAAATGGCCGCAAAAGTCTGCATGCGTCGCGCATGAGCAGCCACTGACGCGGTGAAAAAAAGAACCTGTTCTGGCGCAGAGTTCATACAGGTAGTCGTTAACTGCACGTTTCTGCTGGAGCAGCCTATCAAGCATATACAAGGTTGAGTTCCATCGCGTCGGGCAGTCACAAATAAGACGTCTGACCGGCAGATTGTGTCGCCGCTGAATGTCAGCAAGGCGAGCCATGGCCGTGTAAGATCTTCTGAAATGGGCCGAGATTTTCCTTGCCTGCCGCAAGACGTCCTGGACCCCAGGGTATTTGACAACGAATCGCTGCACGACCAAGTTCAAGACGTGTGCCATGCATGGCACGTGTGTAATTTTGCCCTGTTTCAACGCGCTCAGCAGATTGGCACCGTTGTCGCACACCACTTTACCAACTGACAAATTGAGCGGTGTTAGCCACTGATCTGCCTGTGAACGCAAAGCTGAAAGGAGTGCAGGGCCAGTGTGGCTCTTGGCTTCCAGGCACAACAGACGCAGCACAGCATGGCAACGTCTCACCTGGCATGTCGAATAGGTTCTGGGGATCTTGGGCAGCGCAGCGGAAGAGACGGTAGCAGCGGGAGAGGAGGAGTCAGCCGAGGAGGAGAGGGAGGATGGAGTAGGAGGAGGAGAAGAAGAGGCAGGCCTGCATGCAATCCGTGGCGGTAAAACCAAATCTACACGGGTGCCACGGGTTACATGCTTGACGGCCGTCAGAAGGTTCACCCAGTGGGCAGTAAAAGTAATATACCTTCCCTGCCCGTGTTTGCTAGACCACTTGTCTGTGGTCAGATGTATCTTGGCACCGACACTGTGTACCAGAGATACATTCACTTGCCACTAAACATGGCCATATAGCTCTGGGATGCCCTTCTGGGAGAAATATTTCCTTCCTGGGACCTTCCATTGTGGTGTTCCAATGGCCACAAATTTTCGAAAGGCCTCCGAGTCCACCAGTTTATATGGCAGTAGTTGGCGGGCTAGGAGTTCTGACAAGCCAGCGGTCAACCGTTGGGCAAGAGGGTTATCCGGCATCATCATTCTTTTACGCTCGAACATTTGGCCCACGGAAGCCTGCCTTTTTCCAGATAAACTTGGGGACGGGGTGATGGAAGGTGGAGTGGAGGACAACTGTGAAGAGAGAGGAGAAGTAGTAGAAGAGGCTGGACGGTGAGAGCCTGGAGTTTGGCTTTGTGGGTTCTGACGGCGTTGCTCCCACTGGGCTCGGTGATGGGAGTTCATGTGCCTTCTTAAGGCAGTCGTCCCTAGGTGAGTGTTGGGCTTACCGCGACTTATGCGTTGACTGAAAAGGCTGCAGATGGCAACACTATTGTCAGCAGCGGACACGTTAAAAAAAGCCCACACTGCGGAGCCATGTGCCGGCGTCCTGGGAGCGCCAGATGTGACCGTACATGGTTGATGGCTCGCTCTGAGTCCTGATACATTAGCAGTCTGGTTTGTCCCTCCGGTGCAATGTAAGTTCCGCCTGCCTCTCCTCCCTATCTGCTGGTCCATCTCTTCCTCTGAACTCCCCTCCTGGTCCTCTCTTGTGGGCACCCACGTGACGTCCTTAGACACATCATCATCTACGTCACCTTCCCCACCACTAACATTAGAGATCTCGGAGTAGGCAGCAACAGAGGGGACCAACATCCTTGGGCTGATCTGGGTACTGTCGTCAGACTGCTGAGTGGCGGTTGTTGCTACCTCCTCTTCCTGATCCAATGTCAAGAATGCCTTTGCATCGGAGAAGTCTTGTGATGGATCGCAAAATAATTCCTGTGACTCAAGCGGAGGGTATATGGTGGCGGTGGTGTTGGTGGTAGTGTCTTTGGGGGTGCACACAGCAGAGAGTGAAGAGGGTGCAGACAGAGAGGATGAGGAGGGTGCAGAAGAGTAAGGCTGAGTGAGCCACTCAACCAAGTCTGGTGCGTCCTTTGAAGTAATCAAATGCACCTTCTGCAACTTCCCACTTTGGCTCCGACCTGGTGCTCCTGCCCTACCCCTACCACCCCTGCGGAAGGGCCTGCCTCTTCCTCTGACTGTCAACTTTTCAAATGACCCTGTGACAAAAGGCTGTAGAGAAGGGCAGTATATGTGGAAGAAGGTATATAACACCCCGCTTCAAACTGTCGTTTTCGGGGGCCACTGGTCTATCACAGCAGTTATAAATCTTTTTTCTAATTGCGCTTGTCACTCTTTGTAGTATCGCTGCAGAACCTCTCAGCAGTCACAATGCTGCACAGTAGAAATGCACTATACTATTCTTCCTATATGTGAAAGTATTTTATGCGTGTAGTACACCCCTATTTACTGCACACAAAATAGTACACCTATACCAGTCCTTAAAAGAACTTTTGTGGAGCTTTATTGGTTAGCGATTTTAGTCGCTAGTCTGTGCCTGCGACACACAGCAGCAACTTCTACCTAAACCGAGAAAAGAGCTGCAGCAGAACCGCTCAGTAGCTGCACAGCAGAAATGCTGCACAATTTAAATGCACTATATATTATATAGTATAGTATATAGTATATATTATATAGTATGTTTGAAAGTTTTTTATGCGTGTATTAGACCCCTATATACTGCACACCAAATAGTACACCTATACCAGTCCTTAAATGAACTTTTGTGGAGCTTTATTGGTTAGCGATTTTAGTCGCTAGTCTGTGCCTGCGACACAGCAGCAACTTCTACCTAAACCGAGAAAAGAGCTGCAGCAGAACCGCTCAGAAGCTGCACAGTAGAAATGCTGCACAGTTGAAATGCACTATATATTATATAGTATAGTATATAGTATATATTATATAGTATGTTTGAAAGTTTTTTATGCGTGTATTAGACCCCTATATACTGCACACCAAATAGTACACCTATACCAGTCCTTAAAATGAACTTTTGTGGAGCTTTATTGGTTAGCGATTTTAGTCGCTAGTCTGTGCCTGCGACACACAGCGGCAACTTCTACCTAAACCGAGAAAAGAGCTGCAGCAGAACCGCTCAGAAGCTGCACAGTAGAAATGCTGCACAGTTGAAATGCACTATATATTATATAGTATATTATATAGTATATATTATATAGTATGTTTGAAAGTTTTTTTATGCGTGTATTAGACCCCTATATACTGCACACCAAATAGTACACCTATACCAGTCCTTAAATGAACTTATGTGGAGCTTTATTGGTTAGCGATTTTCGTCGCTACTCTGTGCCTGCGACACACAGCAGCAACTTCTACCTAAACCGAGAAAAGAGCTGCAGCAGAACCTCTCAGAAGCTGCACAGTAGAAATGCTGCACAGTTGAAATGCACTATATATTATATAGTATAGTATATAGTATATATTATATAGTATGTTTGAAAGTTTTTTATGCTATTTACTTTCTATCTCATTTAAATCCTTATAACTTTCATTAGGATATATTCTGTAGACCCTATTATTTGTTATTTTTCTATATTTGTAATAATTGGACAAATATCAACAACATGTATTACATATGATCTGTATGTGACTAATATATATGTCCAATAAAATACTTTGACAAGGAAAGTTTTTTTATGCGTGTATTAGACCCCTATATACTGCACACCAAATAATACACCTATACCAGTCCTTAAATGAACTTTTGTGGAGCTTTATTGGTTAGCGATTTTAGTCGCTAGTCTGTGCCTGCGACACACAGCAGCAACTTCTACCTAAACCGAGAAAAGAGCTGCAGCAGAACCGCTCAGAAGCCATTCGAAGCACAATAACACTCACTCTGCTCTCTGCTTCTCCCTCACCATGCTGAACTCCCTCTCAAAATGGTGTACAGGGGCGGAGGCTATAGCCGCATGAAAAAACGAAAGTAAAATACGAGATTTCGAATCCATTCGAAGCACAATAACACTCTGCTCTGCTCTCTGCTTCTCCCTCACCGTGCTGAACCCTCTCAAAATGGTGTACAGGGGTGGAGCCTATAGCCGCATGTAAAAAACGAAAGTAAAATACGAGATTTCGAATCGTTACAAATAACCGCTATGTATTTAGAAAAGTACAAATCCATTTGAAGCACATTAGGCATAATAGGCAGCGTCGTTGTGAGAGAGACACGGAAAATTACGAATCAACGAACCCAAAAAAAGTTACGAAAGTAGGAGTTGTGTCCAGAATCAACGAAAAACAACGTACTCTACCGAAAGTACGAATTATAAAGCAACAAAAAATTCAACGAAAAATGTCGCTTGCGAAAATACGAATTAGTCCGAACACGAAAAATCCCGTCTAGCAAAATTACGAATGATTACGAATCAACAGGACCGGAAAGAAACGAACCGAAACGGAACTAATTTTTCCGTTGTGCACAAGAAGCGAACCGAAACGGAACGAATTTTGCCGTTGTGCACAAGTCCACTGCACAGTAGAAATGCACTATACTATTCTTCCTAGAGTATTTTATGCGTGTAGTACACCCCTATTTACTGCACACAAAATAGTACACCTATACCAGTCCTTAAAAGGACTTTTGTGGACTGTACACCTATACCAGTCCTTAGAAGGACTTTTGTTTTAGTAGAGTCTGTCCCTGCTAGTACATACACAGCAACCTTCCTACACTGACTAAAGACAGCTGCAGAACCGCTCAGAAGCTGCACAGTAGAAATGCACTATACTATTCTTCCTAGAGTATTTTATGCATGTAGTACACCCCTATTTACTGCACACAAAATAGTACACCTATACCAGTCCTTAAAAGGACTTTTGTGGACTGTACATCTATACCAGTCCTTAGAAGGACTTTTGTTTTAGTAGAGTCTGTCCCTGCTAGTACACACACAGCAACCTTCCTACACTGAATAAAGACAGCTGCAGAACCGCTCAGCACTGCAGTCCCAATGCTGCACAATTGAAATGAACTAAAAGTGTATTACACCCCTATATACTGCACACAAAACAATTGTACACCTATACCAGTCCTTAAAAGGACTTTTGTGGACCTAATAGCTAGGATTACAGTCTGTCTCTGCTCCACACAGCAACCTGTCCCTATGCTGACAAATAACAGAATGTAAAATGGCAGCCAGATCAGGTCTATTTATAAGGTAGGGGGTATGTCCATCTGCTGAAATGTCTCAATTGGCTGTCCTGTACCACATGATGGATGTGTCATAGGTCAAAGTTCCACAATGTAAAAGAATATGGCGGCCGCGAACCGGCCGCGAATAGCGCCATATGTCCGCCGGTTTCGCGAACCGCGAATGCGCAAAATTTGCCGCGAACTGACCGCGGGGCGAACCGCAAGGCCATCTCTATTTCTTGGACGCAGTACTGGTTTCCACCAGCGGATGGATCCTGGCAGTGTGGAGCAAACTGCCCTTCCTCCGTTCAGCTGTGACTTGAAGCCAATTAGCCTTCCTATAAATACCCGGCAAGCACAAGCACTTCTTGCCCTGGTATCGTCCTCGTGCCCTGACCCGCAGCCTGTCTACTTGAACCTTGATTCCGGTAACCTTGATTCCTGTAACCTGAACTTGAACCAGTACCTGTTGTGTCTGTCCTTATCCCTGATACCCTGGAGCCTTGCTCTGCAGCCTGGTTGCCCCCTGCTTGATCCTGTCTCCCTGTCCTGACCCATCCATCCATCCATCCTCTCCCTGTCCGGTGTTCCTTACCCCATCTGCTGATCTCCCTGTGCATGACCTTGGCCTGGCTCACGTTTATGCTTCTGGAATATCCCTCTGTTCATCTGCCTACCTGCTGTGTATGACCCTGGCCTGGCCCTGTTTATGATTCTGGTTTTCCCCATTACTTGTACATATTTGTCTGTTACTGTTATTATTTCTGGGTTCTGTTTGGTATTGGTTGTTGTGCACTGTGTGGTATTGGAGGTGGTTGTATCTATATTATTTCACTTATCTTAAATAAATCATTATATTTCACTTACACACGTTTGGGTTTCCTTTGTTGCAGTTCACATAGTTCTGGTCTTACCTGATATGTGACAGTTAAGGACTTTATGTATGAACTATTAGACATGTGCATTCGTTTTCGTCCGAATGCATTTTCGTCCGAATTTCAGCTATTTTCGTTATCGTTTTAACAAACGAAAACGAAAGCACAGAATCCGAAAACCGAAAGATCCGACATAAACAAATGCTTTATTTTCGTTTTCGTTGCTACAACAGTTCGATATAGATAGGAGATTCGACGTGACGCTGACAATAACAATCTGTGTCTATCGAACCTGTGGTCGAATGTGCCTAACCTTAACTCTATTAGTCCAAGATTATTCTACATAGGAGAGAAAAGATTCGACATTATAGAGAGAAAAGATTCGACATAGGAGAGAAAAGATTCGACATAGGAGAGAAAAGATTCGACATAGGAGAGAAAAGATTCGACATTATAGAGAGAAAAGATTCGACATAGGAGAGAAAAGATTCGACATAGGAGAGAAAAGATTTGACATAGGAGAGAAAAGATTCGACATAGGAGAGAAAAGATTTGTTATTATAGAGAGAAAAGATTCGACATAGAGAGAAATAATCACTGCTGGAATTGGGTGGGGGAAGTAAAATAAAAATAAAGTTGATGATGAATGTTATTGGCTGATTGTAACCAAAGAGGAGGAGCAGTAAAATAGCTAGAATGACGAAGATTCGACAAAGCATCGAAAGTTAGAAGATTCGACGGTGCAGCAAAACTGTACTACGCTGCAATCGTACATTTCCGGTCAAATGCATCCGCCCATAGGCTATAGAAGAATTCTAATGTTGGTTGACTAGTAATAGTAATGAATAAATATAATTATTACTAGTCATACAACATTAGAATTCTTCTATAGCTTGTGGGCGGAACATTCGACCGGAAATGTATGATTGCAGCGTCGTACAGTTTCACTGCTCCGTCGAATCTTCTTTGAACATTCGACAGACACCATAAGCCTTCAATGACCGATTCGACCTTAATTAATTCAGATTTTCGGACGAATGCAATTTCTAACGAAAAACGAAATAAATAAAAACGAATTTCGGGAGTAACTAAATAAATTTACTTTTCGGACGAAAACGAAATTCCGAAACGAAATATTTCAGTGTGCACATGTCTATGAACTATTTTGTTTGAAGGACTTTTTTTTTTTCTTGCTTTTCAGAATAATTTTTTTACTTTATTAAAATTTTTACTTTACCTCATGATATGTATGGCAGCATAGGATCCCTCCCAGTTGTTGAGTAGGCTAGTCACGGAACACATGTATTAGATCAGCCTCAAAATTTGTGAGGGGGGCGCTTTGAGGTAGGAGCGAGAGCGGAGTCTACCCAAATGTATTCTGCCATGGAGTTAGTCAGGAAAGGAACTTTTTGGTAGGTATTTGATAAAAAAAAATTATTTTTCCACTTAGGAGTTGAGGTAAGCACATTGTCAGTGTGCCTATATAATATTCATGCTACAATATGCTTATTGTGGCCAGGGGTTGTAAAGTTATGAGAGAGTTAAGAACGGAAAAGCTTGCTTCAAGTCATTCAACTAAGGCAATTCACAGTTGGCATTTAGGGACCCCCCACAGAGTCTGTAAGAACCCTAGTTCTCTTAGTTCTCTCTCTCTTAGTCATGTATTCTGCCAGTTAATAATGGTTAGAGACTGCATAATAGCTAGTTAGAGTGCTGTCTCTTCCCATATAGAACTCCTCTTTCTTTCTTCTGAATAAATATTTGGCTCATATAATTTTAAGCAGCCTTAGAGTTACACAACAAAATAGAATCGCTGAAGCAGGCAAACCGACAGTTAATGATATACTTCTTCTATTCTACTGTTATTTGTCAGAACCAGGAGATAGATGTAATAGGAAAATTAGTAAAACAGGATTATGGGTGCCTCTCTGTTACTATGTATAGTTGCATGGCAAGGAATTTTGTTGCTATGGTAACTGGAATCCTTAATCTATTTTTGTTGACAAGTGAAATAAATGTACTTCACTACTTGACATACATTTGCAAGTACCAGTTATAGCTCACCTACTTCTATCTTTTAATTGACAAAATTAACGAAAGAAAACAAAAAGCATTAAAGAAGATTTACTGTAGTTCAGTTGACTATAAGCTATTCAAATGTTTATCTGCAGCCTGCAAAGCAAAAACAGTCTGTTTCACAGTTACACTGGATGCCAAAATGATGGATTGATTCATAAATGTTATTTATTAAAGTAGGTTACAACAGATTAGGCCAGCGTTTTCTCAACCCCTTCACATCAGAGGTCCCCTCATCACGTCAAAGAGAGGCCTCCTTTACATGAGTACCCCCATCACACCAGAGTCCCCCCTCCATTACCAACCCCCAATCACACAGTTCTGGCATCCCAGAGCCCCCAATCACACAGTCCCCTCCTCACATCAGGACTACTTTTTGGCTTAAAGGGTAACTCCACTTTCGTGGAGAAAATAAATAGCAAAGAAAGAACAAATGGCATATACAATTGCGACACAAATCATATTGTAATTGCATGTTATTAACACATTAACATTCCTTTTCAATATGCTGTAATTTTCTGAAAATGTAATGCATTATGGCTACCTGGAAGTGTTCTGTACATAGAATATGCATAGAATGCCCCCCCAGAAACATAATTTCCTGCTTGTGTGATTGGCTCAACAATTTTTCTGCACTAAGATACAAGTCAGATAGCAGGCATCCCCTAAAACAAAAATGCAATTTTTGGTGAGATACTCCCAATTAGGAACACATCTAAAGGTATGCAGGCTCAGCAGCTTTCCTCATTGGTTCCCTGCAGGTGCACAGCTGATTGATAATTATGAAACCACTCCCATTAGATTTACTTTCCCACATGGGCACAGAGAAACACACATGGAATTTTTCATAATTACAAAAGATAGGAATCTGCAACAAAGTTTGTTAAAATCCTTGCAATGTACATAGATCACCCAGAGGGGAATATTTTTTTCTCAACAAAAGTGGAGTTATGCTTTAAGCATTTCAGCAGAAGGTAGGAGGCGGAGGAGACCTGTACATCCATCTTCTCCTGAATGCTGGGTGCAGTCCTGCATGCTCTCTACCCTGGATCAGTTGTGCGCTGCCACAATGCTGGCTGCCATCACCATATCAATAAATGACACCATATGTCCTGGCCTTAGAGTTTCATCAGTTGTTATGTGCTGGTGGTCAGCCGGCCTTCCTGCACTATGGCAACTTGAGACACTGATCCAGGGCAAACCAGGTCCCGTACTCGCAGCAACCAGGGGCAATACAGACGGCACCTTGGTTGAGAAATACTGGATATAGCAGTGGCACCCCACTAGCAATGGGTAATGATTAGGGAAGCATGGGAGACTTGCCAATACCCTAGGCACCCATTACTACCCAATATCTAGTGTCCAAGGGTTGACTTAGATCAAGTGACTTGTAGCTCCCCTCTCACACTGCCCCTGTGAGTGGTGTCTGTGTAGTTTTCATTTCATCATGGCGGCTTGGTGGTTATAGTGTTACAGGAACACATCAGGCTGGGCAGAAGACCAGAACACATCAGACTGGGCAGCAGGCTCCTCTGGCCGGGAAACGGGCACCACATCCTCTGGCCGGGAAACGGGTACCACAACCTCAAGCCGGGAAATGGGTACCACAACCTCAAGCCGGGAAATGGGTACCACAACCTCAAGCCGGGAAACGGGTACCACAACCTCAAGCTGGGAAACGGGCACCACAACCTCAAGCTGGGAAACGGGCACCACAACCTCAAGCTGGGAAACGGGCACCACAACCTCAAGCCGGGAAACGGGCACCACAACCTCAAGCCGGGAAATGGGCACCACAACCTCAAGCCGGGAAATGGGCACCACATCCTCAAGCCGGAAAACAGGCACCACAACCTCAGGCCGGGAAACGGGCACCATATCCTCAGGCAGGGTCACCGGCACCGGATCTTCAGGCGGGATTACAGGCACCGAATCTTCAGGCTGGGACACCGGATCTTCAGATTGGGACACCGGATCTTCAGATTGGGACACCGGATCTTCAGATTGGGACACCGGATCTTCAGATTGGGACACCGGATCTTCAGATTGGGACACCGGATCTTCAGATTGGGACACCGGAACTTCAGATTGGAACACCGGAACTTCAGATTGGAACACCGGAACTTCAGATTGGAACACCGGAACTTCAGACTGGAACACCGGAACTTCAGACTGGGACACCGGCATCAGGACTTCTGGTTGGAGGGCAGGAACCAGAACATCGGGCTGCAAGACAGGCATCGGGAAATCAGGCTGGAAGACCGGCTCTGGCACTTCAGGCTGAAAGACCGGCTCTGGCACTTCAGGCTGAAAGACCGGCTCTGGCACTTCAGGCTGAAAGACCGGCTCTGGCACTTCAGGCTGAAAGACCGGCTCTGGCACTTCAGGCTGAAAGACCGGCTCTGGCACTTCAGGCTGAAAGACCGGCTCTGGCACTTCAGGCTGAAAGACCGGCTCTGGCACTTCAGGCTGAAAGACCGGCTCTGGCACTTCAGGCTGAAAGACCGGCTCTGGCACTTCAGGCTGAAAGACCGGCTCTGGCACTTCAGGCTGAAAGACCGGCTCTGGCACTTCAGGCTGAAAGACCGGCTCTGGCACTTCAGGCTGAAAGACCGGCTCTGGCACTTCAGGCTGAAAGACCGGCTCTGGCACTTCAGGCTGAAAGACCGGCTCTGGCACTTCAGGCTGAAAGACCGGCTCTGGCACTTCAGGCTGAAAGACCGGCTCTGGCACAGGAACTTCAGGCTGGCAGGCTGGCACAGGAACTTCAGGCGGAGACACTGGCTGGATAGCAGGCAGAGGTTTGGTAAAGTCAGGTGGGTTGTCAGGTTCAGCTGGCATGCAAGCAGGCTGGAGCAGATTGTTTGGTGTGAAGGCAGGTTGGGTTACTAGCAGGATCGTGTGGGTTGGAAAGAATTTCCATTTCTTCTTTGGCTTAACTGCTGGTGATCTGTAGGTGACTGCAGGGCTGTAGGTAGGAGGTGAGACATACTGAAGAGAAGGGCTGGGATATGAAAAGGAAGCGGGAACAGTGGCCAGAGGAAAATCTTGTGGGGAAGCTGTAGGTAGCAGAAAAGAGACAGGTGAGTTAAATGCAGGATAGGTACAGGGAGAAGAGACTGGATGTTGGTATCTGGTGGGAAGCAGTGTGTACTGAACTGCGACTGGGGTTGCCATGGGTGATGGAGAAACATGCTTTTGGGTCGGCTGATTGCTCCATGCACCATGCCAGACCATGCTGAGAGTATAGGCTGTACAAACTGTAACTTTAAATCTCCCTGTCTAACCCAAGACTGAGCAGACTCAATGCACTCAGCAATCACTTGTGGGGAGCACGCTGAGTAGTGCTCACAAAAATCGTCAGGATCGTCTTCAAACAGCCAAACTAAGGAAACAACCTGATTCATATTAAAAGGAGGAGTGAAATCATCATGGCCCTCTGGAATACAAGGCAGGGCCAGCTCAGTACAAATTTTAATGAAAGGTTGCACCTTCCCAAATGGCATATAACCCTGATCGACCAGGGAGTGAGCCGATCGGATGGCTGTAAACAACTGGTCACTAGACCACTCTTTCAAAGCCTGGCGACAATGATCATTGCTTTCAGATGCGAGCTGAGATAAATAAACAATTATATCAGCATTCCTGTTTGCAAATGATCAAATGGTTCCCCTGTGCAGCCACTTCTGATCAGGGATGGCCCTGGTATTCTGTCAGGAATCAGATATGATCAGAACTGTGTGGACTGCAACAGAGGAAACCGCAAACAGAAATAGGTGAAGTAAAATAGTTTATTTAAGTAAATAGAAATGTGAACACACCACCAGTACAAGTGAACAACCAAACAATCAGTGATGATAACCCAGCATAAGTAGTAAAGCGGGAACCATAATCGTAGTCAAGCCAGGCCAGAATCATTAACGGAGGTCAGCAGATGCGGGGGCCAGGAGTGGACAGACAGGGACAAGCAGGGAGCAGAGCAAGGATCCAAGGATCCAGGGATAAGGAGCAGAACAACAGGTTCGAGGATCAGGGATCAGGTATCAGGTAACAGGTAACAGGTTAGGGCACGAGGACAATACCAGGGCGGTGTGTGTATGCACCTGCCGGGTATTTATACCTGCTAACAGGCCCAGGTAATTCCTAATTGCAGGAGATACCTGCTCCATCCTGCCAGGATCCACTTGCTTGTGGACGCCAGTACTGCGGCCCAAGGATTACATAACACCAGCAGGGAAAGGCTCTCCTGACAGTTCCAAACTGCCAGGAGACACCTGCTGGTGGACATCAGTACTGCACGCCAAATATCAGATGGTATTACCAGCGAGTGGAACCTTTCCTGACAGCGCCCGCACGGGTGTCCACCAAGTAGATCTCCAACATGGACACCTGTTGCGGGGAGAAGCTACGAGCACCTCCGGGGGACCCCAGAAGAGGAGGATCGGGGCCACTAAGGCTTACCTGTAGGTAAAATGAATATCTCCTAAACGTGCACCGTTTGTGACGCTGGAGCCACTCTCAGCACCGGAGCCCACGAACCCGGAAGAAAGACCAGGGGAAGATGACAGCGCGCCGCTGGAAGACTTTGTTCTAAGGGAAGTATTTCATAACGTGCTAGTAAGCGATGCATACTAGCACATTATGCCATTGTCACACAGGTTTTTCTTTAAAACTCTGCAGCGGTTTACTTCCGCTTTAAATCATCACGGACTGTGGAAAATTTTGCATTTAATTTGGAAATCAAGATCCCACAGTCTGGAGGAAGAGTGGAGGGGCACAGAATCCAAGTTGCATGAGGTCCAGTGTGAAGTTTCCACAGTCAGGGATGATTTGGGGAGCCATGTCATCTGCTGATGTTGGTTCACTGTGTTTTATCAAGTCCAAAGTCAGCGCAGTCCTCTACCAGGAAATTCTAGATCACTTCATGCTTCCCTCTGCTAGCGGCCGAATAGCGCTGCTAAAACAATGGTAAAGCGCCGCTAAAACTAGCAGCGCTTTACCGATAACACTGCCAGCTGGCAGTGTGAAATAGCTCTTGAGATAATTCAGCTTCACTCCATGTCCATATAAATATAGACTAGAGAATGTACATTTTTCTATATTGCAATGTATTGCAATACATCTGTTGTGGCCATATTTTGATCTTTATGAAAACAGCCTATACTGTATAGGTTGTTTCCTGGTGCCTTCATGGCAGCATACCAATAGTTAATCGGGGTGCAGCCATTAACCATTGGTATGCTGCCATGGTAGGCACCATGAAAGGAAAATTACGGAAAGGTAAGTATACAATTTTCCGTTTTTCATCAAGATCAAAATATGGCCGCCCACAACAGATGTATTGCAATACATTGCAATACAAAAAGATGTACATTCTCTAATCTATAGGCTATATTTATATGGGCTGCTGGGCATCATAGACTGGTATGCCTAATGCGGTGTACACACGATCGATTTTCTCGACGGTGAAAACACCGTCGAGAAAATCGACGCGAAAAACGAGGAACGGCTTGTTCCCCTACACACGGCCGTTTTTCCCGACATCTTTTCTCTATGGGAAAACTGGCGTGGAAAAAAATGCCGTGAATCACGACGAGAAAAATTAGAGCATGTTCTAATTTTTCTCGTCGTGATTAACCACTTCAATACCATGCACTTATGCACCTTCCCGCCCAGACCAATTTTCAGCTTTCAGTACTCTCACACTTTGAATGACAATTACTTAGTCATGCTACACAGTATCCAAACAAATTTTTTATCATTTTCTTCTCACAAATAGAGCTTTCTTTTGGTGGTATTTAATCGCCACTGGGTTTTTTATTTTTTGCGATATAAGCAAAAAAACAGCAATTTTTAAAAAAAAAACACTTTTTTTTAGTTTCTATTGTAAAATTTTGCAAATAAGTAATTTTTCTTCATAAATTTGTGCCAAAATGTATACTGCTACATATCTTTGGTAAAATGAACCCAAATTAGTGTATATTATTTGGTCTTTGTGAAAGTTATAGAGTCTACAAACTATGGTGGCAATCACTGAAAATTTATCACATCTGATCACGCCTGATGTACTGAAGGGATATCTCATTTCTTGAGACACTAACAAGCGAGGAAAGTACAAATACCCCAAAATTACCCCTTTTTGGAAAGTAGACAGTCCAAGGTATTTACTAAGAGGCGTGGTGAGTTTTTTGAAGTTGTATTTTTTTCCCACAATTCTTGGGAAAATTTAATTTATTTTTTTATTTTTTATTTGTTTTACACAAACTGGTCATATTAACAGTTTTTTTCTCTCACACAGCATATGCATAATTGCAACTACACCCCAAAATACATTCTGCTACTCCTCCTGAGTGTAGCGATACCACATGTGTGAGACTTTTACACAGCCTGGCCATATACAGAGGCCCAACATTGAAGTAGCACTTTCAGGCGTTCTACAAGCATAAATCGCACATATCCTTTCTCAACCACCTATTACACTTTTGAAGGCCCTGGAGCACCAGGACAATGGAATTTTCCACAAAATGACCCCATTTTGGAAAGCACACACCCCAACGTATAATCTATGAAGCATTATGAGTCTTTTGAACGGTTCATTTTTTTTCAGAAGGTTTTGGAAAATGTGGAGAAAAAATGAAAATGCATTTTTTTTACACAAAGTTGTCCATTTATAAGATATTTCTAACGCATAGCATATACATAGCAAAAATGACACCCCAAAATGCATTCTGCTACTCCTCCTGAGTATAGCGATACCACATGTGTGAGACTTTTACACAGCCTGGCCATATACAAAGGCCCAACATTGAAGTAGCACTTTCAGGCGTTCTACAAGCATAAATCGCACATATCCTTTCTCAACCACCTATTACACTTTTGAAGGCCCTGGAGCACCAGGACAATGGAATTTTCCACAAAATGACCCCATTTTGGAAAGCACACACCCCAACGTATAATCTATGAAGCATTATGAGTCTTTTGAACGGTTAATTTTTTTCCAGAAGGTTTTGGAAAATGTGGAGAAAAAATGAAAATGCATTTTTTTTTTACACAAAGTTGTCCATTTATAAGATATTTCTAACGCATAGCATATACATAGCAAAAATAACACCCCAAAATGCATTCTTCTACTCCTCCTGAGTATAGCGATACCACATGTGTGAGACTTTTACACAGCCTGGCCATATACAGAGGCCCAACATTGAAGTAGCACTTTCAGGCGTTCTACAAGCATAAATCGCACATATCCTTTCTCAACCACCTATTACAATTTTGAAGGCCCTGGAGCACCAGGACAATAGAATTTTCCACAAAATGACCCCATTTTTGAAAGCACACACCCCAACGTATAATCTATGAGGCATTATGAGTCTTTTGAACGGTTCATTTTTTTCCAGAAGGTTTTGGAAAATGTGGAGAAAAAATGAAAATGCATTTTTTTTTACACAAAGTTGTCCATTTATAAGATATTTCTAACGCATAGCATATACATAGCAAAAATTACACCCAAAAATGCATTCTGCTACTCCTCCTGAGTATGGCGATACCACATGTTTGAGACTTTTACACAGCCTGGCCACATACAGAGGCCCAACATCCAAGTAGCACCTCCAGGCATTCTAGCAGCATTAATTGCACATATCATTTTCTGACTACCGATCACATTTTTGAAGGCCCTTCATATATCTAACACATAGCAGGTACATACCAAATAACAAAAGATTACCTGTGGTTTTAGAAGTGCAGTGGTCCACAGAGGAGAGCATCGGTCCAGGCAGCAGGCAGGGATGAGGTCAGCGACAGCAAAAGCAATCATCCAGGCAGCAGGCAGGAATACTGTCCATAGTTCGCACAGGCAGAGATACTGTCAGCACAGCCAGAGCACAGCCAAAGCACAGGTCCAGGTAGCAGGCAGAGGTGTCCTATCCTATCCTATCGATGATATCTTCGATATATTGGAGGTAGTGGAGTCGGTGATTTTGAGTTGCTTTTTGGTAGCAGACAAACGAATTAAAAAGGGCCATGTGAAACAGGTGAAACGCAACTTTTTTGTGCCAATAATGGGACTTTCTGGTTGATAAGTAGGGCTGTAGCATCTGGTCGTTTAAATCCACCCCCCCATGTACAAATTGTAGTCGTGGTCACATTCAGGCTTTACAATGGAGCCGCGTCTTCTTGGGATCTCCACCATGGTGTCATTGTGGATCGTAGAGAGGATGTGGACATCTTTCTTGTCCCTCCACTTCATGGCCAACACCTCCTCGTTCCTCATGGATGCCGATTCTCCAGGTCGCAATTTTTTTGTCAATAAATTTTGTGGGAATCCCTTCCGGTTTTTTTTGAAGGTACCGCAGGCCGGGGTTTGTTTACTGTAAAGGTGGCGAAAAAGGGGCAGGCTGGTATAATAATTATCAACATATAAATGGTAACCTTTTCCGAACAGGGGGTATGCCAACTCCCAGACAATTTTCCCACTGGTTCCAATATATGTGGGGCAATCACGGGGCTGGAGCTGGGAGTCTTTGCCTTCGTAGATCCTGAATTTGCAGACGTATCCAGTGGCTCGATCACATAATTTATTTAATTTTAACCCATACCTGGCTCTCTTTCTTGATATGTACTGCTTGAACTGCAGTCGGCCGGTGAAATGTACGAGGGACTCGTCCACACAAATTTTTTGGTCTGGGATGAAAACGTCTTCAAATCGCTGGGAAAAGGCATTGATTAGGGGGCGTATCTTGTACAATTTGTCGTAGTTGGGATGATCTCGGGGAGGGCACTGTGAATTGTCATTGAAGTGGAGAAAGCGCATAATCATGTAGTATCTTTTCCTGGACATGACAGCGGAATATATGGGCATGTGTTGGATGGGGCGTTTGGACCAATATGAATGGACTTCGTTCTTTTTTGTAAGCCCCATATTGAACATAAGGCCCAAAAATAATTTAAATTCCTCCAATGTTAGACGCCGCCACTGGAACATGCGGGCGTAGGAAGAATTGGGGTTGGCAGCAATAAATTGGGATGCATACAGATTCGTTTGATCCACTATATTCTGCAGCAAATCTTGTGGGAAAAATAAACAAAAATAATCAAATTTAGAAAAATTTGTAGTGTCGGGCTGCACACCTGGCTGTGCGGTGAAAGGGGGGATGATAGCGGATCCTGAGTTGGCAGGCAACCATAAGGGGTTTGCCAGGGCATCGGGAAGGTAGGATTGGGGCTGGATTCTTCGGGTTGGGCGTGCATTTCCATTGCTTGTACTGGGCTCCTCTTCCTGGGGTATGGCGCTGCTGGTGGTGGGCAGTTCTCCTGATCTTGGTGCTGATCTTGGTGCCGATCGCATTCTTTTGGGAGGGACGGTTTCCTCCGGGGACTCGGACTCTGAGCCACTATCCTCCACTGGCTCGTATTCCGAACCAGAATCGGATAATGGGAGCTCCCCGCTGCTCTCATCATTCGACATGGCAAGAATGGCATATGCCTCCTCAGGTGTGTAAACCCTTTGGGACATTATGGCAGTGCTTATTGGTGGGCCTGTGTAATGGTACTGCTGGTGGTAGTGGTGGCGGTCTGTGTGGTAGTACCGATGGAGGTATTAGTGGTGGGCCTGTGTGGTGGTACCGATGGTGGTATGGGTGGTGGTGGTACCAATGGCGGTACAGGTGGTGGTGGTACCGATGGCGGTACGGGTGGTAGTGGTGGCGGCGGTACCGGTGGCGGTACGGGTGGTGGTGGTAGCGATGGCGGTATGGGTGGTGGTGGTACCGATGGCGGTACAGGTGGTGGTGGTACCGATGGCGGTACAGGTGGTGGTGGTACGGGTGGTGATGGTACCGATGGCGGTACAGGTGGTGGTACAGGTGGTGGTGGCACTACCGACGGTGGTATGGGTGGTGGTACTGGTGGTGGTACCGATGGCGGCACTAGTGGTGATACTGGTAGCGGGCCTGTGTGGCAGTATAGATGCTGGGCCTGGTGGCGGTACTGGTGGTGGTACTGGTACCGATGGCGGTACTGGTAGCCTGTGTGGCAGTGCCAATGGCGGTACCGATGGAGGTGGGCCTGTGACAGATGATTGACAGATGGGCTGATTGATTGACAGATGGGCTGATTGATTGATTGACAGATGGGTTGATTGATTGACAGATGGGGTGATTGATTGACAGGTGGGGTGATTGATTGACAGATGGGCTGATTGATTGACAGATGGGCTGATTGATTGACAGATGGGCTGATTGATTGACAGATGGGCTGATTGACAGATGGGCTGATTGACAGATGGGCTGATTGGCTGGGCTGATTGATGTGCTGGGCTGTGTGACAGGTCCTCTTTATGGGGGGGGGCGTGTTGTGCACTGTAAACTTATGTAGACAAACTACACTGAGCTAACTTACTGATCTCTTCTCTCTCCTCACAGATCGGTGTGTGAGGAGAGAGCAGGGATCAGGTAGTAACTCCTGTGGAGTTTGTTTACATTTGTGACCGGCTGTGATTGGACACAGCCGGTCACGTGGTAAACAGCCAATTCATTGGCTGTTTACTCTGATCGGGGACGCGCTGTGTCCAAGGGACACTCGCCTTCCCCGATCCCCGCTCTGCAAGCCTGTGGCGGCGCGCACGGAGCGCGCCGCCGAGTTTGTTTTGACAGGTGATCGGCTGTGACTTTGACACAGCCGATCACATGGTAAACAGCCAATGAAATTGGCTGTTTACCGTGATCGGGGTAGCGCTGTGTCCGAGGGACACATGCCGTCCCCGATCACCGCGCTGCGCGCCCCCGCGGGCGCGCGCAAGGCAATATCCTGCAGGACGTCATATGACGTCCAGTATCGATATTGCAACCACTTCCCGGACGTCAATTCGCTATTGACTGGGCGGGAAGTGGTTAATGCCGTTTTTCTTTTTTTTCTTTTTTTTAATTCTTTATTTATTTATTTTTAACAACAGGGTTTCTAAACAGTAAGTTATTCCGGAAAAAATAAAAAAATAAAAATAAAAGTAAAAACATCATTCACCTCATAATCTATTTCTTATACATCACATCTTTCAGAGATTAATTCGGTTCCATCTTCATATTATATAAATTAATTGTTTATATTTAGACTTCAACCAGAGCATATTTCTTTCTTCATACTCTCTAATTTCTATCTGTATAAATTCCTTCATCTCTTATCTACATATTCTCATCTTCCCCTATTGTCTTCCCCTTATCCCCAATCTCCCCCCAATATCTCTATACCCATTTCCCATACCCATTTCCCATTCCTTTCAATCTCCATATTCCTCCCCTCTCAAAAAAAAAAAAAAAAAGGAAGAAAGACAAAGTTTCTCCCCTCTCCTCTCCCCCCTCCCTCCCCCTCTCACTCTCCTAATAGCCTTTTGCCCTCTTCTGATTGCATATATATCTCCCATGGAGCCCAGATTTCTTTAACTTGTTCCCTTCTATCTAATGTTATAGGTAACAATTTCTCCATTATTCCTATCCTCCTAACTTTGTTAAGCCACTCCGAAACTGCCGGAGCTTTTGTATCCTTCCAATTTGTTGCAATACAACTTTTTGTCGCATTTATTAGGTGGCACAGAATTGAATTAGTATATCTTTTAGGTGGAATTTGTACATTATGTAACAAGAAGAAATCTGGTTCCCTTGGGATTAAATATTCAGTAAATGTCTGTGTGATTCTATGTACTGTCTCCCAAAATTGTCTAATTACTGGGCAAGACCAAAATAGGTGTATCATTGTCCCTCTTTCCTTGCATCCCCTCCAGCACCTGTCAGATAATTCTGGAAAAAATTTATTTAGGGCCACCGGTGTATAATACCATCGTGTTAAAATTTTATAATTTGATTCTTGTATTTTAATACACCTTGATGATTTTGTAGCCAACTCTATTATGTTCTGACATTGTGCTGGAGAGAAGGCATGACCTATATCTCTCTCCCATTTACCCAGACATTCCATTTTAAAGTCATCTGGGGGTGCAATCAGCAATGCATACATTTTCGATATAACATGTGGAAGGGGTTCCCCTCCCTCACAGTAATCCTCAAATCTTGTCCGTACCCGTCTATATGTTTCCGCTGGTCCCAATTTTTCTAAATAGTGTCTGATCTGCCGAGCTTGCCAGGTCGGAATTTCATATTTACCTCCTTTTTTTGTTAGCATATCCATGGTTACCCATCCCCTTTCTCCTATGAAGTCTGACACTTGAAAAATGCCCTTTTCCCTCAATTTCCTAAACATTACTACCTCTATTCCAGGTAAAAAATCTGGGTTTCCTATTATCGGATATAGGGGTGATTTTTTATCTGTAAATTTAGGTTTCTGACATATTTTATCTCCTACCCATAAAGTCGTTCCTATCGTGGGATGTGATTTTACCAAGGGGGGCAAGGCTGTGTAGCACCATATTGCCCTATTTAGTGGGATTGGACTAATTTGCTGCTCCATATTTATCCATAGTTTATACTCCTTATGTCTGCTCCAGTCTACTAGCCTCCCAAGATGCACTGCTTGATAATATTTATATATATCCGGTGCAGATATACCCCCTACTCTTTTTGATAAGGTTAAAAGTTTTCTGGCTATTCTTGGTTTCTTACTATCCCATATAAATTTCATAAACAAAGTTTGGACCTGGTTAAAGAAAGACTTAGGAATTCTTATCGGTAATGCTAGGAACAGGAAAAGGAATTTTGGCATCACACTCATTTTAAGGATATTACATCTCCCGAACCATGAGTGCATACCTTTACTCCAGCTTTCCAGTAATTTTCTTACAGTTCTAACTAATGGTTCAAAATTTAGTTCAAACGTTTTCTCCAAATTTGCTGGTATCTGTGTCCCTAAATAATTTAAAGCTTTCCTCGTCCACTTAAACTTAAAACTTTGCTCTATTACGTTTTTAATGGGACCAGGCAGTGTCACCCCTATCGCCTCCGATTTACTATAATTTATTTTAAGATTCGATATCTTTCCATATATTTCTACTTCTTTCATACAATTGGGTAAAGAAGTTTGTGGTCTTGATAATGAAAAAAGCATATCATCTGCATAAGCAGATACTTTATATTCCTTTCCCCCCAATTCAATACCCCTGATATCCGGGTTCCGTTGAATCTTATTTAAAAAAGGTTCTAGTGTCAAAGCATATAATAGGGGCGAAAGAGGGCAGCCCTGCCGTGTTCCATTTGTAATCAGAAAAAGCTTAGAATAAACCCCATTTACTTTTACCAGTGCCCGAGGGTTCGCATACACTCCCGTTATCCATTGTACCATCTTTTCTCCTATACCCATTTGTATTAATACTTCGATCATAAATTTCCAATTAACTCTATCGAATGCTTTCTCTGCATCCGTATTCAGGAAAACACTCGATATCTTTTTTTGATTGGCTTGATGTATCAAATTTAGTACTTTAATAGTACTGTCCCTTGCTTCTCTTCTAGGGATAAACCCTACTTGATCTAAATGTACTAGTTGTGCTAAATAAGGTTGAATCCGGCGTGCTAGAATTTTTGTCAAAATTTTTAGATCAACATTTAATAAGGATATTGGTCTGTAACTACTACATATCTCAGGATCTTTTTTCTCCTTTGGTATCAAAGTAATATGGGCGGTTACAGACTCAGGAGGTAGCACCACTGTTTGTCCTACTGCATTAAATACCTTAATCATATATGGCCCTAATTGAGTAATACACTTTTTATAATATTGTATGGTAAAACCATCTGGGCCTGGCGCTTTACCATGTTCAATTGTCTTCATTATTGATTGTACTTCTTCTATGGTGATTGGCCCTTCTAATTTCCTTCTATCTGGTGATAATAATCTGGGCAGACATGCCGACGTCACATATTCCCTTATCGACACAGGAGAAACTCCTGTTTCTGGTAAGTTATATAGAGCAGAGTAATACTCTTGAAACTCTTGTGCTATCTCTTTTGGAAGTGACTTCTTCAAATCTGCTTTCCCTTTGATAGTTGGAATATAAGATCGGGTCTGTTGTTTTTTAATTTTTTTTGCCAATAGCCTACCGCATTTATCTCCTGAGTTGTAGTTCTCTTTCCTTCCATATTGTAGGGCCGCTTCCACCTTGTATCTGAGTAAATCTGCTATTTGTCTCCTTAAATGTGCTACCTCCTTTCCTAGTTCTCTTTCTGATGTCTTCTTATGTTGTGTCTCTAAGTCATGTAACTTTTCTAATAAATGTTTTAACTGTTCTTCTCTGATCTTTTTTATTCGGGAGCCATGTTTAATCAATATTCCTCTAATTACCGTTTTATGGGCTTCCCAAACCATTCCCAGGTCGCTTTCTCCATCGTCATTTATTTGAAAGTACCACATAATTTCTTTGATTATATCTTCCATAATTTGGGGATTCTCTAATAAACTTTCATTTAACCTCCATCTCCATTCCAATGGGTGATTCCCCCCCACCAAGTTCATCTCCATCGTAACAGGTGCATGATCTGTCCAAGTTATGCTTCCTATTGAAATGTCACCTATTGAGTGTAACAAATGATGTGGGACTAAAAAAAGATCTATTCTTGAATAACTTTGGTGGGGGTTTGAAAAGAAAGTGTAGTCTCTCTCCCCTGGGTGTATAATCCGCCATCCATCCACTAATTGTAGTTCATGTAATTTTCGTAGAATAGACTTTCTAATCCCCTTAGATACTGATGAAGTCCCATTAGAGGTATCTACTCTTGGATCTAGTGGGATATTTAAATCTCCTCCGCATATCAGTTTTCCTTCACTAAAATCCCTTAATTTTGACAACAATTTAACCAAGAAGCTATCTTGGTGTACATTTGGAGCATAAATAGTAGCCAGAGTCACTTTTTCTTTGCCTATCATTCCTTTAAGGAAAAGATATCTTCCCCCTGGATCTGAGCATTTATCTATAAGTATCCAAGGTATTTTATTTGAAATCAGGATAGCGACTCCCTTTGTCTTGGCTTCCTGATTGGAAGCTTGATAAACGTTAGGAAAATGTCTCTTTTGTAAGTATGGGAAAACCCCTTCCCTGAAATGTGTCTCTTGTATAAATCCTACATCTGTATTTGAATGTTTTAGTTCGTTCAACAGCATTTTACGTTTTCCTGGAATATTAAGCCCTTTAGCATGTAATGAAGTTACTCGTATTCTATCCATTTTTAATTCACAGAGTATCGGCTATGCTATTCTTACTCCTGTATCTAGAGGGCGAGGGGGGAATAGGAGCAAAGAAAAGGAGGGGAAGAGAAAGAGAGAAGAAAAAAAAAAAAAAAGAAAAGGGCCCCCCAGGAGGGGAGGAAGTTTTTATGGAGAGAGGATGGGTATAGGGATAAAACCTCGGCTCCTACTTGGGACTTCAAATTTTCCCGTAGGTAGCTGAATTGGGGGTGTTGGTCTAGCTTTGGCGCGAGTGGCTAAGCTCCCTCCACACCCTTCTAATCCTTTATGACCCTGTAGTCTAGTCCCTTCTCAGCCTATGTTTATTCCCCTTTTTTTACCTCACATCTCCTCCTTCCCTACATTTGCCTCCCTTCATTTATTAAATTCTTCATTTTATATCCACTTATATGACAAAATTTGGACAATTAAAATCAATTTTAATTCTGCCTTTCCTACTTTATTCCTTGACCCTCTTATTTATTCCTCTCTCACCCCTCCTTTCTTCCCTCTAAATAATCATATATATTAACTCCATATATATATATATACTTCATTTCCCAGCTAATCCTGGGCCAGATATTCTCCTCCCCCATGACCCACTTCCACTGATAATACCTTTCTATCCCCTTTCTTTTTACTATTCAGTTTCACATTATTATATTTCTTTAATGTATATTATTGTCCACATAATCATAACATACCTTATCACATTAAATTCTCTATATCACTTTATATTCTCTATTTCCCCCCTTTTCCCTTTCTCTCCCCTCCCCCCCTCTTCCTCCCTCCCTCCCCCCAAAAAAAAATGATTCCCTTCTTCTAGAGGAAACACAGAGAGGGGAAGAGAGGTAAAAAAAAAAAAAAAAAGGGGGGAACTCATTACATATTACCCTCTAACATTTCCCCCTCCCCCCCTCCCTTCCTGCATATACATCTCCTTCCTTCCCTTTAGCATATCAAATTCAACAAAACTTATCAGATTATAAGACATTATCACACACCCCAAAAACTTATCAGATTATCAAATTATCCACTGAATCCACACCTTCCTATCGCCTCTTCCCCTTGTGATATATATATATATATATATATATATATATATATATATATATATATATATATATAGTGTATAATATATCTCCGCCCCCCTATCTTTTACCCTACTCCATTCCTATCTTACCTCCCTCATTATATAAACTCAGTGTATATGAAAAAAAATAGGTTTTATAAAAATAAACTTATATAAATTGTGTCTTATTAATTTTTTATGTGTTATATATGTATTATATATATATTATATGTGTATACTATATATATATTATATGTGTATACTTATTTTATGTGTTCCCTCCTAAAAAAAAAACATTCTCTATCACCCCCCCCCCCCCCCTCCAACAAAAAAAAAAAAAAAAACACCGCACCCACCCCAAAAACCAAACATTATTGCGTGGATTCAGTGCCATAGTCTATACAGTTTAAAATCTGAAAAAGTTTCTCCCGTAGATAAAGACTTTCATCTTGAAGTTACTCCTTGAAAAAAAGGGGGAGGGGACAAGCCAAAATTCATCTAGAAGGGTCCAGGGGGAAAGAGGGAGAAAAAGAAAAAAAAAATTCCCCTTTCCCTTCCCTCTCCCTCTCCCCTCTCCTCCTCTCTTTCTGTTCATAGTTGGCCAACTTTCAACCAGATCCCGGGGAGAAAAGAAGAAAAAAACAAACAAACATGGGAAGCATATCAAACGGGTGACAGAAGGGTAGGTAATCCAGTAGTTTAGGCAGTTCTTTTCATCTTAGCTCACGGCCCGGTCCCAGTCCCTACATTTTCTATAGTTTGTTCTTGACCACTCATTCTCTGTATTGGAGCACCCGATTTTCTCATTTGGGGTCCCCCTCTTCGTTGCCTTCTATCTATTGGGTGCAACCAATCTGGAACCTCACATCCCTCAACTCCCAAAAAATTAAATAAATCTGGTAAATCAGATGGTTGAGAGAGTAAAAACGATAGAGGTCCCTTCTTTACAAAAAGTGATATTGGGTATCTCCAGGTATATGACCCCCCCACTGATTTAATCTTCTCTAAGATCGGTCTCAGTATCGCCCTCCGTTGTAAAGTTGCACGAGAAAGATCTGGTAAAATTTTTATAGACATTGCTTCATATCTTATTGTCCCGATTTCCCATGCTTTACGACTGACCTGTTCTTTATGCGTATAACGGTGGAATCGTCCAATCACATCTCTGGGTCTTTCTGGATTTAGGGACCGGGGCCCTAGGGCTCTATGTAGTCTATTAAATTCGATTTCTCTTGGTGTGGTCACTACTCCCAATTGTTTACATATTGATACAACCAATGCATTTAGAGATGTTTCCTCAATTTCTTCTGGAATCCCCCTAAACCGCAAATTTAGCCTCCGACTCCGATCTTCAATTTCCTCAAATTTTAGCTGTACCAAATAATCCTGTCCTTCTTGTATAGATGTCTTTTCCCGCTCTTCTAATCGTGTAATCCGGTCCTCCAATTTTGTTGTACGATTTCCTTCAAATGAGATCTTTTCTGACAAAGTTTGTACCTCTTTTCTAATGGCCTGCATTTCCTTTCGATGATTCTCCTCTAAACGAGACACCAATGTTTCCATTTCTTCTCTCGTTGGGAGCATTTGTAATATGGCCATCTCGTCTCGGGTTGGTAAAGCTTGCAAAATGGACATTAAATCTAATTCTCCTGCCTTTTTATCCATTTCTATTTTCTGAGTATCCTCTGGTCTGATTTCTTCACTTATTTCTGGGGTCTGTAAAAGACTCATTAGGGGTGCTGCTCTGGGTATTTCTGTATATTCCGCTTCTCGTGTCTCTACTATTGAGGCTCTAGCTACCGCTGCGCGCGTTCGTGGAAAAAAGTCCTTAATCTCCTGTTGCACAGGTTGAGGTTTTATAAGGCACTTCTGGATCTGTTTTATTTCTTGCTTCTCCTCACCTTTGCTCCTTAAGCTTTTTATGCTTTTTATACTCTTTGTATTGCTCATCCCGTATTCATCCCATGTATTATCTCACATACACAGTAGACAGTATAGCAAAACTGTATCCAGCTGCCTTAACCACTACCTTCAATATAAATCCCTATATGAAGGCGTGTATAATATACTCTATGCATCCAAATGGCATATCAAATAGCGAGCTATCCGAAATAAACTTCTTATAGTGCTGTAATGCTTGTTCCAAATAAATGAATAAAAAAAAAAAGGAGGTTCAAAGTTCAAAGGCAGCTATTTAAACTTATTGCATAGGTGTAGTTATATGTATAATAGGTATATTATATTATGGTATACTATGGTATAACCACAGTGTCCTATAGAACTTTTCCTGCTTTTCCTGTTTTTCCTGCCAAGGACATACAAACCCACATACTCTGTATGTGGAACGGCAAGCTAGGTCAAGGGCAATTTACGGTGCTAATTCAGTGATACTCATGTTATCCATAATGTTCATACAAATTCTCAGCGACCGTTAGACATGTCCCTCTTTACTGCTCTTTACTGCACCAGTATTCCACTGCCCACTGTCCTCAAGAAGGTATTCACATTAGTCCTCTCTTATAGCACTTATAATACTGTTCCAGCTAATTTGAGCTGGAAGTGCTTACAAGGGAGAATACCAAGTTCAAGCATACCTTGTAGCATACCTTATAGGGATTTCTCACTAAGGACGTGCCGACCCGCACACACCAAACCCCAGGAGAAGTGAATCGGATCACAGCAAGAGCTCATCCCCCGTCCCTCCAGGTGGACGGCGTCTCCTCTCCGCCTCACTGCCTGGGGACACGCAAGCCTGGGAACACGCTCCTGCACAAGCTTCAGCTTCCGCACACAGAGACCGGCTAGGGAGCCCAGGACCCAGCGACTCCCACATGGCCAGTACACTAATCACTCTCCTTCTTCGTCCTCATCCTCTGCAGGTGAGTTCACTGTGAGTTCACTGTTGCTGCCGCTGCTGCTGCTATCCACTCGTAACGTTACATAGAGATGCGGTATTGCAATGTTATAAAGTTCTTCAGGGGTGCCGGCTCTCACATACTACTGCAGCAGTACCATATCAATATAGCTCAGGCTCAGGTTCAGGGCTCATACCATACCATACCATATGGTCTCAGATACTACAGGGTGTCGCTCCTCTTACAGGGTTTGAGGATTTTTGCTCAGCTCACCACCTTACAACCTCCCTACTCCGCCATTGCCAGACCACACCCCCTGAATGCCGTTTTTCTCGTCGGGAAAAATGATAAAAAACCCACACACGGTCGTTTTTCTCGTCAAAGATAAAAAAATAAATTTTTCCCGACGAGAAAAATGGTCGTGTGTACGCGGCATAAGAGTAAGAGACTGAGTAACTTCCAGTTCCATACAAAGTGAAGAAGTCTGAAGATTATATAACATACACACACATATATTTTTCCAGCAATAGCCCAGCTCAGCTGTCCAACTTTACAAGCAGCAAATTGCAATATATAATATTCTCCTCCTAACTGGCACAGTGGTGTGGCAAAGGCACTGCTGTTACCTGTGGTTCTTTAGCGATAGGCCCCAGGGCAGGCACTGGCAGCGTATTTTCTCTCGTCTTGGCCACTGCACGCACCTGTGGGAGGAGCCGGCGCCACACCGGCCGGATCGGCATAGCAACATACATTTACACAGGCAGGCAGGCAGCCAATCACTGAACAGCCGGGATGTTAAGCAGAGGCCCAAGCGGCAGAGCCAATCCGATGCTCGGGCCGGGGGTGAGGAGGGAGGGACAGATGTGTCTGTATGTATCGGTGAATAAGTCGGAACAGACTGAGAGCAGCCCCAGCCCCCAGGCCAGCAGACTTAGAAAAAAAAGTCCACGGCTGCCACGGAGGCGGCCACGGCAGCCATTGCAACACAGGGGGCAAGTGTCTTCACTCTTCAACACTCTTACGATTCCAGGGGGGCAATAGCCCCCCCTTGTCCTATGCTGCGGACACCCATGGCTGTGCCACAGACTAATCGCCTCCATGCCACGCTGCATTGATGCAGTAATCCATGCAAAAGGTGCCCCGACCAAGTATTGAGTGCATACTATACTGTACATGGACATACTTTTCAGTAAGCCAACATTTCTGTATTAAAAATTTTTTGTTTTTGTTGGTCTTATGTAATATTCTAGTTTTCTGAGATACTGGATTTGGGGTTTTCACTAGCTGTAATCGTCAAAATTAAAATAGAGAAATGCTTGAAATATATCACTCTGTGTGTAACACATCTATATAAAATATATGAGTTTCACTTTTTAAATTGAATTACTGAAATAAATTAAGGTTTTGATGATATTCAAATTTTATGAGATGCACCTGTATGTGCCCAGGTCAGATTTCATGAATGGGGTTTACAATCACTTTAACTACTTCTATACAGGACATGTTCACCCCCTTCCTCCTGCCCAGGCCATTACTCTTTCGTCATGGACCGACACAGCTTCTCTATTGACAAAGTGGGTATTATCCGTTAATTAGGAGTGACTAGGCAGAAAACTTGTAAAAAGTGTTGCATCACACCTTCTACAGTACCGCCCAGGGGGCGGACCCTCTGGGTATATCACCTCAGTCTGCATCTCGCAGATCAGTTTTTTTCTGTCTAGCAAGGAGTAGGACATGGCTCCCTTCGGGCCCATTGGTCCGGGGGGGAAATATATATATTTTTTGCTACATTTTTTATTTTTTTTGTTTGTTTCCTGCGATCTTCGATCAACTGCCGACTGGGTGACAGGCTGGATCCTCGATCCTTGTAGTCTCCCCAGTTTCGGCCATCGAGCGTGTGCCGACCCTAGCTACGCGCTGGGTTTTCCACGACATGCCCGTCACTCCACGGGTGGCCGGTGAGCCTACACTCCAGGGCCTGCATCGGACCGCTCAGCTTCGGCTGACCTTACGGCCGAGTCGCAGCAGCCTGGCCGGTGAGCTTACGCTCCAAGGCTTGCATCGGACCGCTCAGCTTCGGCTGACCTTACGGCCGAGTCGCAGCAGCCTGTCCGGTGAGCGTCGCGCTCCAGGGCTTACATATGATCGTCCCCTTGGGTCCAATCACAGCATGCCTGGCCAACAGTCACCTTCTGTGCGCGGACGATGATCTGTTTGGAATGTCTTCCAGCATGATACATGCAGGATAGGTAAGTAAACTCCCCTGCCTCGGCTGGGTGATTTGGCTGGACATTCCTGGAGAGATCAAGTAAGTGGTTGTGGCCCCTTTCTTCCCTCTCTCCCTGCCTTTCCCTCCTCCCTGGGCTTCTAGCTAAAGGTTGCTGGGTGCTGGGGGTCACCTAAGGGGTTCCACTATAGCGGGGCTGGCTGTAACTAACATTTAAAAGAGATGTCATTTCTGCTTACCTGTGTGTGCTTCCCCCTCCATGCTGTCGGCGGCCATTTTGCTGTGGTCCATGCCGGGTTCGGCCTCTAGTGACTGCCCGGCGGCCATCTTCCTGTGGTTTTGGCACCATTTTTTTTGTAGTTCCACACCCTCTGGCCTCTATCGACTGATCGGCGGCCATGTTTGTAATGATCCACGCTGTATGTATATATTGCCATTCGGCGGCCATATTTTTGTGGTCTACGGCTGCTTTGGCCTCTATCTTCGGCTCGGGGGCCATTTTCTTAGAGCCCACATTATCTTCCATACAGACGTTTGGCGGCCATTTTGCGAGAGTCTCCGGCCTCTAGGGTGCATTACACTGGCGCGAGAAATTCACACAGGAAGCACTGATAAAAGAAGCAGACTGACACAGCAGCGGTGGGACAGCATCACAGGCGCAGCACGGCAGCATAGCGGTACCGATCCAAGGGTGGTGAGTCCTCAGGGTGATCCAGCATCTCTGCAGCACAGGAGGGTGGCCTATTGATATCTTGCCTGGAGCCCTGTGGGTGTCAGCGCGTGGTCAGCATGGCATCTGAGCCAGATGTCTTCTCCCCTGAAACACCAGATTTAGCAGCTGGTGCCCCTGAGGTGTCTATGAACGCTATGACGGCAATCCTAGAGGCGTTTGCTCCCAGGGTGGAAGCAGCACACGGGAATACAGGGGGTAGTAAACGCCCCCGTCCCCTGCAAGCTTCTGGGGATAATTCTGATGCAGAACCAGGTCCAGCTACGGCTCAGGGCCCAGATTCTGACGCATCAGAGACTGCAGACCGTGACCGGACAGTGAGGATGACTCCAAGTCCAGGTCAGTACGCGTGACGGCTTTGGTATCTGACCTTATTACTGCAGTGCGGGATACGCTAAAGTTGGAAAATACTGCAGAAGCAGCAGAGACTCCGGTCCACTTTGGGTTTCATAAACCTGCCTGCACTGCTAAGGTGTTCCCTTGTGTGTCTTATTTTGATAAACTCTTATACAAGGAATGGGAGAACCCACTGAGGGTCTTTACAGCCCCAAAGAGGTTTGCGGTACGGTACCCCTTTGAGGAGAGTTTTCTGAAGAAATGGACCTCTCCCCCTATAGTGGACCCTCCGGTGTCCAGACTTAATAGAGCCACCACAATTCCAGTAGAAGGGGCTCCTGTTTTCAAGGACCCTGTGGATAAGAAGGCTGAAGCACTCGCTCGCTACCTATACTCAGTGGTAGGCTCGGCAGTATGCCCGGCATTGGCGGGGGCCCTAGTGTCTCAGACACTTACTGAATGGGCAAGTTTGCTACTCCAGGGGTTAAGGAGCGAGATGCTCCTCCTGATGAGATAACATTGGCCGACCAGTTGGTCCAGGGCCTTAGGTTTGTCTGCGAGTCAGACATGGATACTATTCCCCTGCTTTTAAAAGCTTCGGTTTATGCAGTAGCAATACGCCGTCTGATCTGGCTAAAGGGCTGGTCTGCGGACCAGACCTCCAAGAAAGCCCTGTTGGAACTGCCTTTTAAGGGCGAAAGACTTTTTGGGGCCTCTATGGATGACATCATCAAGGATGCCACAGGAGGTAAAAGCACTTTGCTTCCTCAAACTAGCAAGGGTAGGGGCCACGCCAAGGGCAAGGGCCCTCATTTACTGCACGCAAGCGTTTTTTTCGTCCCCCTAGGGCGACAGGGAAAGAACCCCAGGCCGACAAGGCGCCTGCCCAAGGACAAAAGCGCCCTTGGTCCCGCAGACCCAACAAGCCTGCGAAAAAATCTGCGTCCGCATGAATGTCCGCCCCCACCCAGCTCTCGGGTGGGGGGATGTCTTCGCAAATTCGCGACTCAGTGGACAGCTCTAGTCTCCAACAGGTGGGTTTGCAAAGTAATCTCCTCAGGCTACAAGATAGAATTTCTCTCTTGTCCACCGGACAGATTCATCACCTCCAATCTCCAGCTACTACGGACCCGTCGGGAGGCCCTGTATGGGGCGGTCCAGGGTCTACTGGAACGCGGGGTAGTTATTCCAGTTCCAGAACAGGAACGGGGTCAGGGTTTTTACTCAAATCTGTTTATTGTGCCGAAGAAGGATGGGGTTCATCCAATCTTGTATCTCAGAGCCCTCAATTGCTTTGTGAAGGTACAAAGATTTCGGATGGAGTCGGTTCGATCTGTAGTCACGGCTCTCCATCCGGGGGACTTTCTGGCCTACTTGGACGTCAAGGACGCATACCTGCATGTCCCCATATACTCCAGACACCAGAGGTTTCTGCGATTTGCTATCGGGAAGAACCACTACCAGTTTGTGACCCTCCCGTTTGGCCTTGCCTCAGCACCCAGGACGTTCACCAAGGTGCTCGCTCCGATTCTGGCACTTCTAAGACAGCAGGGTATCGCTATCATGGGCTACTTGGACGGCCTTCTACTGAAGGCCCCTTCAAACTCAGAATTAGAGGTAAGCGTGTCCATTACCTGTCAAAACCTTCGAGACTGTGGTTGGATACTAAACACGCAAAAGTCAGTATTGGTGCCCACTCAACGCCTAGTGTACCTGGGGTTGATTCTGGATTCCTCAGAGGCAAAGGTATTCCTCCCTGTGGAGAAGTTGCAGACCCTCCGGGCTGCAGTATGGCAGCTGACTTACAGGAATTGGTCGTCACTCTGTTTTTGCATGCGAGTGTTAAGCCTCATGGTAGCCTCCTTCGAGGCGGGCCCATATGCTCAATACCACACTCGAGTGTTACAGAAGGAAGTTCTGTCCAGATGGAACAGATGTCCATCATCTCTGGATTATCAAATCCGAGTGAGCCACCTAGTCAGAAGATCCCTGGTATGGTGGCTGACAGCACCGGCTCTTATGGCCGGGAAGTCATTTCTTCCGGTTTACTGGATAGTGATCACGACGGACGCCAGCCTTACAGGTTGGGGGGGGAGTCTGGGGTGTTCAGTCGGCGCAAGGGCGCTGGACCCCAGAGGAAGCCCTCCTGCTGATCAATGTCCTGGAAATCCGGGCGATCAGGCTGTGCCTCTTCAAATGGTCTCAGAGGCTGCAAGGACGTCCAGTCAGGATCCAGTCAGACAACGCCACAGCAGTGGCATATGTCAATCATCAAGGAGTAACAAGAAGCTCAGCTGCAGCTTCGGAGGTCGCTCGCATCCTGAAGTGGGCAGAGAGGAGCGTACCGGCACTGTCGGCTGTGTACATTCCGGGTGTGGAAAACTGGCAGGCGGACTACCTGAGCCGCCAGATGCTGGACCAGGGAAAATGGTCCTTACACCCGGAGGTGTTCCAACTCCTCTGCCAAAGATGGGGCACACCAGACGTAGATCTTCTGGCTTCCCGACTCAATCGGAAGGTATTGAGGTTTGTGGGCCGGTCAAGAGACCCATGGGCAGACGCAACGGACACGTTGGTGGCATCGTGGGGTCAGTATCGGCTAATCTATGCCTTCCCTCCCTTAAGGCTTCTTCCTCTTCTGCTCCACAGAGTGGAGGCAGAGGGAATTCCAATGATCCTAATCGCTCCAGATTGGCCTCAGCGTCCTTGGTACGCCGATCTAGTACGTCTGGTAGCAGACTTCCCCTGGCGCCTACCACTACGGAAGGACCTGCTATCGCAAGGTCCCATACTCCATCCTGCTTTACGGTCACTGGCTTTAACGGCATGGCTGTTGAGAACCAGGTACTGAGAGACCAGGGCCTGTCAGATTCAGTAATCTCTACTATGAGAAGTGCTTAGAAACCGTCCTCTAGGAAGGTTTATCACCGCACTTGGAAGGCCTACATCTCCATGTGTGAGTAAATTAAATGGCATCCGCGAACTTTTTTGGTTTCCAGAATCCTGCTGTTTTTACAGCATGGGGTGGACCAAAGGCTTGCCCTAAGCACGATTAAGGGAAAGATATCTGCCCTGGCTGTCTTTTTTCAGCGACCCCTGGCGACTCACTCTCTCGTGAGTACATTTGTGCAGGGGGTTCGACATGTGGTCCGTCCCCCGCTACCTACGTGGGACTTGAACCTGGAAAGTGGTCTTCTTTGTGGCTGTTACGTCAGTTAGACAAGTCTCTGAGCTGGCAGTCTTGTCCTGCAAGGCTCCCTATTTGATTTTCCACAAGGATGAGGTGGTGCTTCGGCCGCAGCCTTCCTTTCTTCTGAAAGTCGTTTCAGCTTTTCATCTCAATGAAGACATTGTACTTCCATCCTTGTGTTCTCATCCGTCGAATCCTAAGGAGTCGGCGTTGCATTCCTTGGACGTTGTCCGAGCTTGAGAGTATACCTATCTGCTACTTCCCTGTTCCGGAAGTCAGACTTACTGTTTGTTTCGGTGGCTGGTCCCAAGAAGGGCCAAGCAGTCTCGTCGGCCACCATCTCTAGGTGGATTCGACAGACAGTAGTAATCCAGGCTTACGCCTTAAAGGGTCAAGCGCCACCCTTTCCGGTCACGGCGCATTCGACCAGGGCAATAGGTGCCTCTTGGGCTTTCCAACATCAAGCGTCTGTTTCCCAATTATGTAAAGCGGCGACTTGGTCGTCCGCTCACACTTTCACAAAATTCTACAAAGTTGATGTAGGTGCATCTTCGGATGCCTCTTTCGGCCGCAAGGTTTTGCAAGCGGCTGTTTAGAGTTGCAGCTCCTCCGTTGGAGGAGTGCTGTTTTGTGTTTGGGGTGAAGTTTATTTTTATGCTGTTACCACCCCTCGTTTTTTCTCTGACACTGCTTTGGGATGTCCCACTTTGTCAATAGAGAAGCTGTGTCGGTCAATGGACGAAAGAGTAAATAGGATTTTTTACTCACCGTAAAATCCTTTTCTCTGAGTCCATGGACCGACACAGCACCCACCCCTCCTTTTAAGTTTGTACTGCTTTTTGACGAACTGATCTGCGAGATGCAGACTGAGGTGATTTACCCAGAGGGTCCGCCCCCTGGGCGGTACTGTAGAAGGTGTGATGCAACACTTTTTACAAGTTTTCTGCCTAGTCACTCCTAATTAACGGATAATTCCCACTTTGTCAATAGAGAAGCTGTTTCGGTCCATGGACTCAGAAAAGGATTTTAATCCTATTTTTTTCAGCTTTCAGCGATGATGCATTTTGAATGATAATTGCACGGTCATGCAACGATGTACCCAAATAAATTTGTATATCATTTTCTTCACACAGATATAGCTTTCTTTCATTTTTTTTTCTTGCTAAAAAAACGAAAAAATACCATAAATTTCTAAACATAGGATTTTTTCATCGTACTTACCTGTAAAATCCTTTTCTTTGAATACATCATGGGACACAGAGTCAGGCTAATATTCATTACATGCTGGGTTAAACTCCATCTCCAGGTGAATGGACATTAGACAGGAAGTGATCCCCTATATAACCCCTCCCATACACAAAGTACTTCAGTTTTGTAGCAAGCACTAAATCCTCAAAAAGAGGGGAGGGACATCTGTGTCCCATGATGTATTCAAAGAAAAGGATTTTACAGGCAAGTATGACGAAAAAATCCTATTTTCTTTTTCATACATCATGGGACACAGAGTCAGGCTAATATTCATTACCTGCTGGGATGTCCCAGAGCAATAGTCTTGAGGGGAGGGAGACACCCTGCCAAACGATAGCCATCAGAACTTATACGACAGCCCGCAGTACACTGTGGCCGAAAGCCGAATCCTCGGCTGCTCGAACATCCACTTGATTACATTTTGTGAACGTATGCCCTGAAGACCAGGTAGCAGCCTTACAAATCTGAGCCACAGATACCTAATGGTGAAAAGCCCAGGAGGTTCCTGCACCCCTGGTAGAATAAGCTCTCACCCTAAAGGGAGGGGCTTTATGTTTCAGACCGTAGGCCTGAATGACCAATTGACGAACCCCTTCTTGGGTCCTTTTGGTAAAACAAAAAAGGAGTCTGATCCTCGGATCTCCGCAGATCTAGACAAATAAACCTTGACTGCCCGGACAACGTCCAAAGAATGCAGTCGTCTCTCTTCCGCCGAACGAGGCTGAGAGAAAAAAGAAGGCAAAATAATGTCCTGATTTAAATGAAAGGCCGACACCACTTTTGGCAAAAAGGATGGAACAGGTCGTAACACGACCCTGTCTTGGTGAAGGATCAAGTACGGTTCCCTGCATGAAAGAGCCGCCAACTCCGACACCCTTCTAGCTGCGGTGATAGCCATCAGGAAGGCTAGCTTGCGTGACAGCAGGTCTAATGGAATTTCCTTGATAGGTTCAAAATGGTTGTTTCTGTAACACAGACAGTACTAAGTTCAAGTTCCAAGGACACATAGGTGACCTAATGAGGGGAAGCAAACGAGTTGCCCCCCTGCATAAAGGTTTGGACTAACGAATGGGATGCTAAAGGCCTTTGGAAGAATACTGACAAGACCGAAATCTGACCTCTGATTGTACTCAAAGCCAATTTGATTTCCACAGCTGACTGTAGAAAAGAGAGAATTCTCCCAATCACGTATTTCCGAGGATGCCATTTTTCTGGCTTCACACCAAGCAATATAAGTCTTCCAGACCTTATGATAAATTTTCCTAGTGACAGCTTTTCTAGCATTCACTAGGGTAGACACTACTGTTCCCGAGATGCCACGGTCCTTCAGTATCCTGGCTTCAATAGCCATGCCGTCAAATTTAGAGACTGTAAATTTGGGTGGAATATAGGACCTTGAGACAGTAGATCAGGGCGACGTGGAAGTGTCCATGGCCCGTCTATTGTCAGTCTCACAATTCCAGGGAACCAGGACCTTCTGGGCCAGGCTGGTGCCACCAGAATGCCTGGAACCCCTCTCTCCGAATACTGCGCAACAAATGTGGAAGGAGAGGGATCGGAGGGAAAGCATAAACCAGGGAGTACGGGAGTATGCTCCAATTGCCAGAGGATCCCTTGTTCAGGACATAAACTGCTGTAGCTTGTTGTTGAACCTGGATGCCAGTAGGTCGACCTCTGGTCATCCCCAACATTGGCAAATTTCCTGGAACACCTCTGGGTGCAGGGACCATTCTCCCGGGGCAGATTTGCTGGCGGCTGAGATAATATGCCTTCCAGTTCTCTACTCCCGGGATATGGACTGCTGATAGAATCGGCACATGTCCCTCTGCCCAGGCTAGTATGTAGTTCACCTCCTTCAGAGCTTAACGACTCCTGGTACCGCCTTGGTGGTTTATATAGGCCACTGCAGTGGCATTGTCGGACTGAACCCTGATAGGGTAGTCCTGAAGCTCCACCGTCCAGCACCGTAGGGCTAGTCGTACTGCCTGTATTTCCAGGATGTTGATGGGCAGGATCTCTTCTGTCCTTGACCATTTCCCTTGAGCCCCTCTAGGGTCGTTTCCCAGCCTGAGAGACTGGCATCTGTAGTCAGTACTCTCCAATTTACCGGGATAAAGGATTTTCCCTTTTGCAGGTTCTGATCCTGCAACTACCAGTTTAGGCTAAAACGAGGAGATTAGCACATTGGATAATCCAGGGCTTTTCCTCTCCTGTTCCAAGCCAACAAGATGTCTTGTTGTAGAGGCCTGGAATGGAACTGGGAATAGGGCACTGCCTCGAAAGAGGATACTATCCTCCCTAGAAGACTCATACAGAGCCGATTGGAGGGTTATCTGACGCACTTGACTTCAGGGCACAGATCCTTACAGGGGGTAGGAATACTCTTGCTTGAACCGTGTCTAGGAGCAGACCTAGATACTTTAGACCTTGAGCTGGTTTCAAGGCTGACCTTTCGGTATTTATAATCCAGCCTAAGCTTTTCAAATACCTCACTGTGTATATCATGCTCTGTGCTAGAGCCTGTAATGAGTGATCTCTGAGCAGGAGGTCGTCCAGATACCCGAGCACCAGGATCCCTTGGGCCCTTAAAAGACCCAGTACTGGTGCTAGGACCTTTGTGAACACACAGGGAGCTGTAGCAAGTCCGAAGGGTAGAGCCACAAACAGAAAATGATGTTCCTCTACTGAAAATCGCAGGAACCTCTGATGAGGCTAAAAAGATAGGTACGTGTAAATACGCATCTTTTATATCGATGGAGGCTAAAAAGTCACCCATCTGGAGCGAGGCTACAACTGAGCGGACAGACTCCATCCGAAAGGACTGGATTAGTAGATACTGGTTCAGGGATCTTAGGTCCGAAATTGGGCCTTGTGACCCTGTTTGGTTTTTAAACCGTAAAACAGGTTCGTTCTTTCGCATGCAGGAACCTGTATAATCACTCCTTGATGCACTAAATGATGTAGTGCCTGAAGCAATACATTTATTTTTGGAGGATCCTAGGGAATGCTGGATCTTAAAAACCTCTGAGGGGGAACCCCCGCAACTCTAGCTTGTAACCGCGAGATATAATTGAGGTGACCCACTCATCCTGAACTATTGTTATCCAAATGTCCGCAAAGTGCAGCAATCTTCTCCCCACTCGATGGCCCTGGCCCTGCCGCTTGCCCCTGCCCTAGTTCCCTGTTGGCGGTGGAACCGCCCTGACGCTGAGACATTGGGGGAAGCAGTCCCTGAGGTTTTAAACAAGGGACGTCTGGTGCTTTTCTTAACAGGAAGTAGAGAACTCTTCCCTCCGGAGATCTTTTGGATATATTTATCCAAATGATCACCAGATAAACGTTCTCCATGAAAAGGGAAACCTGCCAATAACTTTTCACATGGAAGCTGGGCTGACCAGTTATTTTTTTTTTAACAGAGATGTTTATTGTGAATCAAATCAGCATTACAATGTCATGAACAATAGAAGGCTGACCAGTTCTTAAGCCAAGTCTGTGCATATGTACAAACAAGAGAGCCAAATGAGAAACCTGCTGTATTGAATCCTTTTTAAGGCATCAACAGCAAAACTCAGCATTCAAGGAATATTTGTCTTACCTTCAGGCAGATCATCCCCCTGGTTAGGCTTATCAGGCCGTTTGACCTGATCCTTTATGGACTGGCAAATACCAATTCTTGCCACAGCTGGCTAAATAGCTGAACTGGCCGAAGAAAAGGAAGCCCTAACAATGACTCCAATTTCTTGTCAACAGGGTCTTTCCGGCCCTGTGCGTTATCTACCGGACAAGTTAAGTTCTTGTTTAAAAAAAGACAGCTGCATCTATGGCTGGCATGCTCCATTTCTTAACGAACTTTTGATTCATGGGATATAAAAGAGAAAACCTCTTAAGAGGAACAAAATCCTGTCAGGATGTCCCCAATTAGCATAAAACGTCCTGTCCTGTCCCATAATAGGGCTCACCAAGCCCCTATTTAACAAATTCTGCTAAGCACCATAGCCTGCCAAGCAACAGGCTATTCTCTCCTTACCCTGACCCGGGTAAGGAGAGAAATGAACCGCTGCAATTGCCTGTTCAGTGCCTGTGTCCCACAGCTGCCTTCTGGAAGCACTGCATGCTTGGCATACACAGCTTAAATAAGCTGGGTGTGCGCCGAAACGTTCTGTGCGTGCGTGCGCACGCACATACATGGGTGCGCACGCACGTATGTGGTCCGGCAAACGGGCGTGGCTGTATTCGCATTTGATGCAAATCTTCGTGCGCCCTGATAAAAGCTACTGCGCCTGTGTGGCGAAGCCACATGCACCATGGCTGCCAAACAAACTGCTAAGTCCAGCGGCGCTTTTGCATGTGCGCTATGGCCGCCAAACAAACTGCTGAAAACGGCAACACTCTTGTGAACGCATGTGCGCCATAGAGAACCAAGGCGAAATGGCGCCATCATACAGATAAAAACAGCCAGACACAAGCAAAAAAAGGTACACTTTGCAAACACCCACAGCTAGCCCAAAACTCCCCTGTATGGTCACCACACACAGTTGTCCAGCCCTTTGGCTAGCTTGACTGCTTGTTACAATCACTGGGTAACCCCACAATATAATAATAAAGGGGTTTCACTTATCAGTCCAGGCGCAGGGCCACTTAGAAACGAAGGGCCCAATATTCACCATTCACGGTGGGTTTCCTGTCACTTGAGGACCTTCAAGGACTGGGTACCCTTTTCATGTTTAGGGTCCACTCCCTTGGACCTGTACAGCACCCTGCAGGAATGCCTTAGCGCTGTAGTGTCCAGGATTCCACTTCAAAGGGTCCAGCGCCCGGAGGCCGCATTACAGGCAAAACCTCGCAGGATCTTGAGTCTTCTTTGCGAGGCTCGGGTACCATTTATCTAAGCATATAAAGCCTGGATCCGATTGGTCAATCCCTTGATCCATTTTGGAACCCTTTGTGGGACTAGCGACCTTTTAGCTCAGAGAGCTCAAACAAACCGTGCAATCCACCTTGCAGACACTGGTAAAAAAACTGAAGTACTTCCTGTATGGGAGGGGTTACATAGGGGATCACTTCCTGTCTAAAGACCTTTTGTCTACCAGTGTCCATTCACCTGGAGATGGAGTATAACCCAGCAGGTAATGAATATAGTGTCCCATGATGTATGAAAAAGAAAAAAAAGTTTCGGTCAGAAAATTTTGTAAATAAGTAATTTTTCTCCTTCACTGATGTGCGCTGATGGACACTGATGGGGTGGCACTGATGAGGAGACACTAATATGCAGAACTGCTGGGCACTGATATGCAGTATTGATGGGCACTGTTGGAGATGCATTGTAATCAGGGCACAGCCGATCACATGGGTAAAGAGCCGAGGCCGCGGCTCTTTTACCGAGATCGAGGTAGCGCCGTATCAACAACTAAACTGGGCGTCGTCATATGACAGCATCCTAGAACAAGAGCAGCACCACTCCGCTGTCATTTTACGGCGGCAAGTGGTTGAACAACACATACATTTAGTAACAACCCTGCCCAATACTCACAAAGGAAGCAATGGAAGCAGGTTTTTTTTCTCAGAAAATAGGTGCAGGAACTCAACCACGACCATATCATTTTTGTTAGTAGGGCAGCGGTTGGTCTAATTAGTTTATCATTTTTATCATTTTATTTATTTCTATTTAGAATTTTTTTTTATTTTTTTACAATTTTTATTAACTGCCCTGTTGGGGGGCTTTAAGGAAATATCAGGGGTCTAAACATCCCCTGAAGTCTCACTTTTGAGACAAAGAAAGGGACTGAGAAAACACATTCCCCAGTTCCAGCTGGGGGAATTGGACAGTGGACAGGAGGGGGTGATCAGTGTGATGGGTAGGGATGGGCCCGGTGTTCGATTCAAACCCATGTTCGAATCGAACATCGGCCGTTCGTCTGCTCGTCGAGTCCAGAACTCTGCGGGCCGTTCGCATTAAATTCGTGTGATGCGAACGGCCCACAATGCACTGCGCCAGTCGCAGTGCATTGCTGGCTGATGATTGGCCAAGCATGCACTGTGACCCCGCATGCTTGGCCAATCATAGCGCCAGCAGCGAGGAGAGCAATAATTGGCCACAGGCAGGATGCCTGTGGCCAATTATAGCTCAGGGGGTTTAGTACACGCCCCACACTATATAAGGCCGCCGCGCCGGCGGCCTTGTGTAGTGTGTGTCGGCGTTCAGGGAAAGAGGATTGATAGGCAGGGACAGTGTGAACTACTTATCATTCATTTCCGTGTGGGGAAAGTGCAGGGAAAGAGGATTGATAGGCAGGGACAGTGTGAACTACTTATCATTCATTTCCGTGTGGGGAAAGTGCAGGGAAAGAGGATTGATAGGCAGGGACAGTGTGAAATTCTTATCATTCATTTCCGTGTGGGGAAAGTGCAGGGAAAGAGGATTGATAGGCAGGGACAGTGTGAACTTCTTATCATTCATTTCCTTGTGGGGAAAGTGCAGGGAAAGAGGATTAATAGGCAGGGATAGTGTGTTCTTCTCAGGCATTTGTGTGTGGGGAAAGTGCTGTTCTCTATAAATCCAGCCATCTGCAGGAGTTAGTGTGTGTGCTGTGTGAGTCCAGCACAGCACAGTATAAACCTGCACCTGTATCTACCATTTAGTGCAGTTCTCCATTAATCCAGACATCTGCAGGAGTTAGTGTGTGTGTTGTGTGAGTCCAGCACAGCACAGTATACAACCTGCACCTGTATCTGCTCTGGTGTCATCTAATCCAGCCATCTGCAGGCGTTAGTGTGTGTGTGTTGTGTGAGTCCAGCACAGCACAGTATACAACCTGCACCTGTATCTGCCCTGGTGTCATTTAATCCAGCCATCTGCAGGAGTTAGTGTGTGTGTGTTGTGTGACTCCAGCACAATATACACTACCCAATTGCTGTTTTTCCCATTTCCCTGCAGGCCATTACAATGTCTGGAAGGCCAACAAGGAGAGGCAGACAGTCACGAGCCAAGAAAAGAGGGCAAGCAGGCTCTGTGTCTAGAGACAACAGTGCTGGTCGTGGACGCGGTGCATCGTCATCAGCACGTGGCCATGGGACACGCTTGTCCTTATTTTCGGCAGCTGGACATGTTGAGGCGCATCATGCCGAAGGCTTGGTAGAGTGGATAGTATAAATATGTAAACTAGGCTACATTGTAACATACCATGTGAGAGCACAAAATATGTAAAGTAACCACTGTTCAGCCCCTATCTGCATAAACAAAAAACTATCCAATCAAGAGATTGGAAAAAGAGGAGGCTCATGAACAGTTTGTGCAAACTTATCAAAATAGATTTATTGAGAAATATTACATGGTAACGTGGACTATATCCAGGATACTGGACAACGTGTATATAAAAACGATGACAGTCAAGATTGACTGATCAACACATAATGCACATACACAACAGGACAGACATAAAGTGACCTAAACATATAAGACACGTCCGGACGCCAGGTCGTTTCAGGGAGAGGTCTAAGTGATGATTGCAATACAATCAAAAATTATGGCAACAGCAAAGCTGTGTGTAAGCCAAGAGACCACTCCCTAAAAGGCCCTGGGAGCTCGAGCCCTAATGGATGGAAGGGTGGGGAGGGGGGGGGGGGAGGAAAGAAGGGGTGAAGGCCAGCTGAATGGATCCGTGAGGAGATAGCTGCAGTCCCGTTTCACCAACTATAATGTCATGAGGAGAAAGAACAATTCAAATGAAAATAGTCTAAGCGTTGGGATGCTGTGTCCATGAGATAATATCTTCCTGGAGGCAAGCAGAGAAACACATGTGAAGTACAGTTGGGGACAGATGTAATGCAAATAAGAACAGTCCTCACTGCTAGTGATAGTAAAGCATACTGGAGTAGCCAGTAACCAGGGGTAAAGACGTGTGAACCTGCACGTAGTAAAGTATAGTGGCTGTCAGTGAAGTTACCCCTTCTCCGATGCTCGGATGCACTGCCACGTCCGCATAACGTCCGCATAGAGTCACTTTGCTGCTCCTTCCTGGCTTACGTGAATTGTGTCAGGGTACTGCTGTGTTTAGCGGTACGTGTAGAGGGATTTGTTAAGTCCTTTTCATGTCCCACAGCTGATACTTACGACTGTTTGGCTTTCTTCCTCCTCCTCTTCCTTCCCCTCCCTCCGGGGCTCGTCGTCACTGTGCGGGCATGAAGCCGCGTCGCAGCGTGGCGTCCGGGCGGAAGTGATGTCGACTAGTTTCGCATATGATGTATGCGTAGCTTCATCTGGACGTATAAGTGACGGAGGGCGAGGGGTCCTTCTTATAGCGTCCCTCCCTCGTCTCACTCCGCCCAGTACATGTATTTTAAAGGAGAAAAAAAGGACATTGCGGTGTATGTGCGCAAACATAGATAGTGTTTGGCTATAGACCAGGTCCCCCCTGAGTATAAGTAGAATATATTAATTCCATATCATGTCGGAGGACAGAAAGCATTGAGTGCATATATCCCCAAACTTCATTAAAGGGGCCAATACATGATAGTTTATATTTTGATGCGTTAATGAACAAGTACCAATATCTGAGAACAATGAACAATGTTAATGATAGGGGTTGTGAAAAATGGCTTGGATATGTATGGGAGTGGGTGATAGGAAAAAACACACATAGCGGACCACAGACAGCTAATAGACAGACATGGCGCCAAATATATGCAAATGCAAACCCACATAAATACAAGTACAAACAAACCCCCCCCCCCCCATTATCTAGGACAAGGGAGCAGGGTTTGTAGCTTGGGGGGTTTTTGGGAGAAGTATAGCAGGTGCCATGGCAGACCCATAACCGCCATAACACCAGTAGTTAAATACATGTTTGAGGTAGATGGTACATTATTGCAATATAATCAGCACAAATTATAACGGTCAGTAAGTGGAGTAGAGACACTACTCAAGTCCACATGATAGGAGGCTCAAACGGACACCCGTTGTAATGATTATACAATCATTATGAATCTATAAGGGGCACCCTGCCCATTGAGGGCATAATAGTTGTCTAAATTGTGCCAAACAGAAGATAGACCCGAAGTACCATCCGGTACCATATATAATATATTATATTGCCCGGATGACTGGAAGTAATGTATACGATGAGGCAAAAAAGAGACAAAGAAATAGAGAAACCAAGAAATAAAGAAATAGAGAGAACACAGAATAGGAAAAAACCGAATGTGGCAAATATGTAGGTACTCCAGACATGCACTAAATTGTTAGGAAGGGCTGTAAATTTAACTCGTTGTTGAGGCCCAGTGGTGTGAGAGACCCCAGAGAATCCACATTTTCTCCTTTTGCAGGAGTATTTGATCAAAGTCCCCCCTTCTCGGGGGTAGATTAAGTGAATAAATGCCCTTGACTTTCATGCCATTCAGATTCCCATCATGATATTGAGCAAAGTGTCTAGCCAATGGTTTTTCAGGGTTCTTTTCCCTGATTTCCCTCATGTGTTCCCCCAAGCGCACCCTTAGTTGGCGTTTAGTTTTACCGATGTAAATCTTTTTGCACGGGCACGTCAACATGTAGATAATCCTGGATGTAGCACAGTTAATGGTGTTCTTAATATAATAACTACATGTATTAGTGGAGTCAGAGAAGGTATCAGTCCTTTCCACAAAGGGACATACCTGGCAATGTCCACAGGGGAACATGCCTTTACTGCGTGGATATTCAGAAAGCCAGTTTCCTGGACCTCTGTATCCGGGTGGAGGACCTGACCCTCACCACTACCACCTTCCGGAAGGAAACTGCGGCCAACACTCTATTGAGAGCCGATAGCCATCATCCAAGATGGCTAAAGGATGGTATACCTATTGGGCAGTTCCTGCGGATCAAGAGGAACTGTTCCAGTAGGTTGGACTATAGACGGGAGAGTGATGCCCTCTACCTTAGATTACCAGGATTATCTACATGTTGACGTGCCCGTGCAAAAAGATTTACATCGGTAAAACTAAACGCCAACTAAGGGTGCGCTTGGGGGAACACATGAGGGAAATCAGGGAAAAGAACCCTGAAAAACCGTTGGCTAGACACTTTGCTCAATATCATGATGGGAATCTGAATGGCATGAAAGTCAAGGGCATTTATTCACTTAATCTACCCCCGAGAAGGGGGGACTTTGATCAAATACTCCTGCAAAAGGAGAAAATGTGGATTTTCCGCCTGGGGTCTCTCACACCACTGGGCCTCAACAACGAGTTAAATTTACAGCCCTTCCTAACAATTTAGTGCATGTCTGGAGTACCTACATATTTGCCACATTCGGTTTTTTCCTATTCTGTGTTCTCTCTATTTCTTTATTTCTTGGTTTCTCTATTTCTTTGTCTCTTTTTTGCCTCATCGTATACATTACTTCCAGTCATCCGGGCAATATAATATATTATATATGGTACCGGATGGTACTTCGGGTCTATCTTCTGTTTGGCACAATTTAGACAACTATTATGCCCTCAATGGGCAGGGTGCCCCTTATAGATTCATAATGATTGTATAATCATTACAACGGGTGTCCGTTTGAGCCTCCTATCATGTGGACTTGAGTAGTGTCTCTACTCCACTTACTGACCGTTATAATTTGTGCTGATTATATTGCAATAATGTACCATCTACCTCAAACATGTATTTAACTACTGGTGTTATGGCGGTTATGGGTCTGCCATGGCACCTGCTATACTTCTCCCAAAAACCCCCCAAGCTACAAACCCTGCTCCCTTGTCCTAGATAATGGGGGGGGGGGTTTGTTTGTACTTGTATTTATGTGGGTTTGCATTTGCATATATTTGGCGCCATTTCTGTCTATTAGCTGTCTGTGGTCCGCTATGTGTGTTTTTTCCTATCACCCACTCCCATACATATCCAAGCCATTTTTCACAACCACTATCATTAACATTGTTCATTGTTCTCAGATATTGGTACTTGTTCATTAACGCATCAAAATATAAACTATCATGTATTGGCCCCTTTAATGAAGTTTGGAGATATATGCACTCAATGCTTTCTGTCCTCCGACATGATATGGAATTAATATATTCTACTTATACTCAGGGGGGACCTGGTCTATAGCCAAACACTATCTATGTTTGCGCACATACACCGCAATGTCCTTTTTTTCTCCTTTAAAATACATGTACTGGGCGGAGTGAGACGAGGGAGGGACGCTATAAGAAGGACCCCTCGCCCTCCGTCACTTATACGTCCAGATGAAGCTACGCATACATCATATGCGAAACTAGTCGACGTCACTTCCGCCCGGACGCCACGCTGCGACGCGGCTTCATGCCCGCACAGTGACGACGAGCCCCGGAGGGAGGGGAAGGAAGAGGAGGAGGAAGAAAGCCAAACAGTCGTGAGTATCAGCTGTGGGACATGAAAAGGACTTAACAAATCCCTCTACACGTACCGCTAAACACAGCAGTACCCTGACACAATTCACGTAAGCCAGGAAGAAGCAGCAAAGTGACTCTATGCGGACGTTATGCGGACGTGGCAGTGCATCCGAGCATCGGAGAAGGGGTAACTTCACTGACAGCCACTATACTTTACTACGTGCAGGTTCACACGTCTTTACCCCTGGTTACTGGCTACTCCAGTATGCTTTACTATCACTAGCAGTGAGGACTGTTCTTATTTGCATTACATCTGTCCCCAGCTGTACTTCACATGTGTTTCTCTGCTTGCCTCCAGGAAGATATTATCTCATGGACACAGCATCCCAACGCTTAGACTATTTTCATTTGAATTGTTCTTTCTCCTCATGACATTATAGTTGGTGAAACGGGACTGCAGCTATCTCCTCACGGATCCATCCAGCTGGCCTTCACCCCTTCTTTCCTCCCCCCCCCCCTCCCCACCCTTCCATCCATTAGGGCTCGAGCTCCCAGGGCCTTTTAGGGAGTGGTCTCTTGGCTTACACACAGCTTTGCTGTTGCCATAATTTTTGATTGTATTGCAATCATCACTTAGACCTCTCCCTGAAACGACCTGGCGTCCGGACGTGTCTTATATGTTTAGGTCACTTTATGTCTGTCCTGTTGTGTATGTGCATTATGTGTTGATCAGTCAATCTTGACTGTCATCGTTTTTATATACACGTTGTCCAGTATCCTGGATATAGTCCACGTTACCATGTAATATTTCTCAATAAATCTATTTTGATAAGTTTGCACAAACTGTTCATGAGCCTCCTCTTTTTCCAATCTCTTGATTGGATAGTTTTTTGTTTTGGTAGAGTGGATGACCAAGCCCTCCTCATCCTCCTCATCCTCTCTCACCCAGGCTCAGTGTACTGGCAAAGCAGCTGCCAATGCGTACTCTTCCCTCATCTCAATGTCATCAGTCACCCCTTCCCTAGACCCACCATGTCCTCTTGAGGAGTCCCCCGAACTGTTTGAGCACAGTGTTGGGTACATGCTCCAGGAGGATGCCCAGCGTTTTGAAGGCTCTGATGATGATACCCAGCTAGAGGAAGGCAGTAGCGTGAGCGCAGAGAGAGGGGATGCTCAAGGACAGCAATCTGGCAGTCATGTTCCACCTGCTGCAGCATACTGCCAGGTTTGCTCCAGTGGTGAAGAGGGAGGGGATGATGAGGTCACTGACTCCACGTGGGTGCCTGATCGGAGAGAGGAGGAGGAGGAGGAGGAGGCGGCACATCTCCAACGAGGCAGGATGCCCTCCGGGGGCCAGCTTGAGGGCAGCACACCAACTGAATCACACGGCAGAGCTCCGCCTGTGCAGGGCGCTGCCTCTGCGCGTTATTACAAAAGTTATTTGGTGTGGGCCTTTTTTGAGACGAGTGCATCAGATCGCACCGCTGCTATTTGCAACATATGTCTCAAGCGTATCTCGCGTGGCCAAAACATCAGCCGCTTGGGCACCACAAGCATGACCAGACATATGTTGACCTGCCATGCAGCTCGTTGGCAAGCGTACCATAAAGACCCACACCACAGAATAAAGCGGACCTCTCCTTGCTTCTCATCAGCTGGGATCTCCAACCCCACTATACCTTCAGTCCTCTCTGAAAGCTGCACTGAGAGGAATGAAGGTGTAGAATTAGGTGTGTCACAGCCAAGTACTTGCGGGCACTCTGCTAGCAGTACACCGACGTCCGATTGTACCAGGCAAATTTCCCTGCCCCAGCTGCTGGACCGTCGAAAGAAGTTCACTCCCAGCCATCCACATGCCCAGCGGTTGAATGCTAGCTTGGCTAAATTGCTAGCACTTCAACTGCTGCCTTTTCAGTTGGTAGACTCGGCCCCCTTCCGTGAGTTTGTGCAATGTGCGGTTCCTCAGTGGCAGGTTCCCAAACGCCACTTTTTCTCACGGAAGGCGATTCCGGCTCTCTACCGGCATGTGGAAGGCAATGTCTTGGCCTCGCTGGACAGGGCGGTCAGCGGTAAGGTGCATATTACCGCTGACTCATGGTCCAGCAGGCATGGACAGGGACATTACCTATCTTTCACGGCCCATTGGGTCACTCTTTTGGCAGCTGGGAAGGATGCAGGACAAGGTGCAGTAGTGTTGGAGGTTGTTCCGCCACCACGCCTCCAAAATGCTACTACTGGTTGTGACACACCTCTCTCCTCCACCCCCTCCTCTTCTTCTTCCTCCATGGCCTCTTCGAGTGCTCTGTCCTTGGAACCAGCGGTTCTCCATAGGCGTTCAAGGGGCTACGCAAGTACGCAGGCAAAAAGATGCTATGCCGTGCTTGCGCTGGTGTGTTTGGGGGACAGGAGCCACACTGGGGCAGAGGTTCTGTCAACTCTGCAGGGGCAGGCCGAGAGGTGGTTGACACCACGCCAGCTTAAGCCAGGAATGGTGGTTTGTGACAATGGCACCAACCTCCTCTCCGCCCTGCGACAGGGACAACTGACCCATGTGCCCTGTATGGCTCACGTCCTTAACCTGGTGGTGCAGCGGTTCTTGGGCAGGTACCCAGGCTTACAGGATGTCCTGAGGCAGGCCAGGAAAGTCTGTGTGCATTTCCGCCGATCATATAATGCCAGTGCTCGGCTGGCTGAGCTGCAAAAGGAGTTGAACCTGCCCAAGAACCACCTTATATGTGACATGCCGACCAGGTGGAACTCAACGTTGGCCGTGCTGCAGTGACTGCACACGCAGCAGAGGGCCATCAATGAGTACCTGTGCGACTACGGCACCAGGACAAGGTCAGGGGAGCTCGGATTTTTTTCACCACGCCAGTGGAGCATGATCAGGGATGCATGCACTGTCCTGTCACCATTTGAGGAGGCCACGAGGATGGTGAGCAGTGACAGTGCATGCATCAGTGACACTGTACCTCTTGTCCACCTGTTGGAGCATACGCTGCGTGGAATAATGGACAGGGCACTTGAGGCAGAACAGAGGCAGGAAGAGGAGGACTTCCTTGCCTCTCAAGGCCCCCTTTATCCAGACAGTGTTCCTTCTCTCCCACCCATCACACAGGAAGAGGATGAGGAGGAGAAGGAGGGTTGTGTCAGCATGGAGGTGGAGCCTGGCACTCAGCATCAGCAGCAGCAGCAGTCTTTTAGGGATAATTTACAGTCCCAAGAAACCGGTGGACTTGTATGTGGCTGAGAGGAGGTGGCTGCGGATCATGTTGTCTGTCAGGGCCCGGACTGGCGGCTAGTGAGGACACAGGAGGTGGATCCTCTGTGCCAGAGAGGCGAAGGCACGAGTCGCACTGGAGGACCGGTTCTAAGTAGCTTCCGGTTTTCACCAGAGCCCGCCGCAAGGCGGGATGGACTTGCTGTGGCGGTAGCAACCAGGTCGTGTCCCCCAGTAGCGGCTCGACTTCTCTGGCAGCTGAGATAGGCACGGTACACTGGGACTAGGCAGAGGCAAGGTCAGACGTAGCGGAAGGTCAGGGCAGGCGGCAATGGTACGTAGTCAGGGGCAACGGCAGAAGGTCAGATACACTGGAAAGGCAAGTACAAAACGCTTTCTCAGGGCACTAAGGCAACAAGATCCGGCAAGGACAGGAAGGGGGAGTGGGTTTTTAAGTGTTTTGGAGTGTGACACAGTAATTGGACCAGGCACCAATCAATGGTGCACTGGCCCTTTAAATTTAAGAAGACCGGCGCGCGCGCGCCCTAGAGAGCAGCGGGACCGCGCGCGCCGGGACGGAGCAGGAGGAGGAGGCCGGTGAGCAGAATGGGATGCGATCCGCGGGCGGACAGGTGCCGCCGCAAGGATCGCATCCCCGCCAGCATCAGAGCAGCGCTCACGGTCAGAGGAGCCGACCGGAGCGCTGCAGGGAGACAGACGCCGCGGGCGCTCCGGAATGGATGGGACACCCGGAGCGCTCGGCGTTACAGTACCTTCCCCCCCTTAGGTCTCCCCCTCTTCTTCGAACCCAAGAATCTTCGGATGAGCTCTTTATCTAAAATGTTGGCCTCAGGTTCCCAGGACCTTTCCTCAGGACCACAGTTCTCCCAATCCACTAAAAAACATCTTTTACCTCGGATGACCTTGGAGGCGAGGATCTCTTTCACCGAGAAGACATCAGAAGAACCAGAGACAGGAGCAGGAGCAGTGACCTTAGGGGAAAATCGGTTAAGAATGAGGGGTTTAAGAAGAGACACATGAAAAGAGTTGGGAATACGAAGAGAAGGAGGAAGGTGGAGCTTGTAAGAAACAGAATTGATTTGGTTTTTGATTTTAAATGGTCCAAGGTAACGAGGGCCCAGCTTGTAGCTAGGTACCCGAAACCGAATATATTTGGAGGAGAGCCACACTTTGTCACCAGGGGTATAGACAGGAGGGATTCTTCTTTTTTTATCTGCATGTCTCTTCATGCGGGCAGAGGCCAGTGAGAGCGACTTTTGAGTCTCTTTCCAGATAGAGGCAAAGTCCTGAGTAAATTCATCCACGGCCGGAACTCCAGAAGACGTGGGAATGGGGAGGGGGGGCAATGGGTGACGGCCGTAGACCACAAAGAAAGGCGACTTGGAGGAAGATTCAGAGTTCTTGAAATTGTATGAGAATTCTGCCCAGGGCAATAGGTCGACCCAATCGTCTTGACAGGCGGAGACAAAATGTCGTAGGTAGTCGCCAAGGACCTGGTTAACTCTCTCCACCTGTCCATTGGACTGCGGGTGATAAGCGGAAGAAAAATTCAACTTAATTTTTAGTTGAGTACAGAGAGCTCTCCAAAATTTTGAGATGAATTGAACACCTCTATCCGAGACGATATGTGAGGGCAGCCCATGGAGGCGGAAAATTTGAAGAAAAAAATGCTTCGCCAACTGAGGTGCAGTAGGCAGACCAGGGAACGGGACAAAATGAGCCATTTTAGAAAAGCGGTCAACGACCACCCAGATGACAGTGTTACTACGAGACAAAGGGAGGTCCGTGATGAAATCCATGGCGATGTGGGACCATGGTTGTTCAGGCACAGGTAGGGGAAGGAGAAGACCTGCAGGCTTCTGGCGAGGCATCTTGTCACGTGCACAGATAGTGCAGGCCCGTACAAAGTCAGTCACATCTTCCTCCTGAGTAGGCCACCAATAGTGTCTGGCAATCAATTGTATGGATTTTTTGATCCCAGCGTGACAGGCTAGATGGGAGGAATGGCCCCACTTGAGTATCTTAAGCTGAAGGCGTGCAGGAACGAAAGTCTTTCCTGGAGGAATTGGCACGAGAGAAGCGGGAGCAGAGGAGTCTCGGTTTCCGAGGTATCGGAGAGACGGGACAAAGCATCAGCCCTGACATTTTTGTCTGCGGGCCGAAAATGGATCTGGAAGTTGAAGCGGGCAAAGAACAATGACCACCTGGCCTGGCGAGGATTCAGGCGCTGAGCGGACTGAAGGTAGGACAAATTTTTATGGTCAGTGTAGATGGAGATAGGGTGAAGGGATCCTTCCAGGAGATGTCTCCACTCTTCTAATGCCAACTTGATGGCCAACAGTTCACGGTCACCTATGGAATAGTTTTTTTCCGGAGGGGAGAAAGTTTTAGAGAAAAAACCACAAGTGACGTTTTTCCCTTTAGCGTTTTTTTGAAGAAGCACAGCTCCGGCTCCTACCGAGGAGGCGTCGACTTCAAGGAAGAACGGCTTTAGAGGATCTGGCCGAGACAGGACAGGTGCAGAGGAGAAGGCGGTCTTAAGGCGAGTAAAAGCTTCCTCCGCTTGAGGCGGCCAGGACCTAGGATTTGCGTCTTTTTTGGTCAGTGCCCCTATAGGAGCAACGATGGTGAAGAAGTGGGGTATGAACTGACGATAGTAGTTGGCGAAACCAAGGAAGCGTTGGATAGCACGAAGTCCAGAGGGGCGTGGCCAACCCAAGACTGCGGAGAGTTTGTCAGGGTCCATTTGAAGACCTTGTCCAGAGACCAGATATCCTAGGAAAGGAAGACTGCTGCGCTCAAAAAGGCATTTTTCAAATTTAGCGTAAAGATGATTTACGCGGAGGCGCTGGAGCATTTGACGGACATGGAGCTGATGTTCCTTAAGGTTGGCAGAGAAGATTAGGATGTCGTCAAGATAGACAACCACACAGGTATACAGTAGGTCCCGGAAGATTTTGTTGACAAAATCTTGAAAGACTGCAGGGGCGTTGCAAAGTCCGAACGGCATGACGAGATATTCAAAGTGACCGTCTCTGGTGTTAAATGCGGTTTTCCATTCATCTCCCTTACGGATTCTGATGAGGTTATAAGCGCCCCTGAGGTCCAATTTAGAAAAAACTTTTGCTCCGCGCAGACGGTCAAAGAGCTCCGAGATGAGAGGCAGAGGGTAGCGGTTTTTAATAGTGATTTTATTGAGACCACGATAGTCTATGCAAGGGCGTAGAGATCCGTCCTTCTTGGCCACGAAGAAGAAGCCCACTCCGGCTGGAGAAGATGATTTCCTAATAAAACCTCTCTTGAGGTTCTCCTGAATGTATGCAGTCATAGCTTTGGTTTCAGGAGAGGAGAGAGGGTAAATTCTGCCACGGGGTGGTGTAGTACCTGGGAGCAAGTCAATGGGGCAGTCGTAGGGTCTATGTGGTGATAAGACCTCCGCCTGTTTTTTGCAAAAGACATCAGAAAAGTCCTGATAGGCCTTTGGAAGGCCCGGCAAAGGAGTAGTGATGGGGACTTGACAGGTCGGTACAGACTTAAGGCAATGCTTGTGACAGGAGTCACCCCAGGATTTGATGTCCCCAGTGGTCCAGTCGAGGGTAGGAGTGTGACGCTGGAGCCAGGGTAGGCCAAGGAGGATGTCAGAAGTACAGTTCGGCAAAACAAAGAATTCAATCTTTTCTTGGTGAAGAACACCAACGGACATGAGCAGGGGTTCGGTGCGGTAACGCACGGTACAATCCAAATTCTCTCCATTTACAGAGGAAATGAAGAAGGGTTTGATGAGACGGGTAACAGGAATGTTGAACCTGTTGATGAAAGAGGCTTCAATAAAGTTTCCTGCAGAACCAGAGTCCAGGAAGGCCACCGCAGGGAAGAGGGAGCCAGCAGAAGGAGAAATCCGCACAGGAATAGTCAGACGTGGAGAGGAAGAATTCACACCCAGTAACGCCTCTCCCACGTTCACTAGGTGCGGGCGTTTCCCTGACGCGGAGGACGAATAGGGCAGTCTTTTAGGAAGTGATCAGAGCTCGCACAATAAAGGCATAAGTTCTCGTTCCTACGGCGAGACCTCTCTTGTAGGGTCAGGCGAGACCGGTCCACTTGCATGGCCTCCTCGGCGGGAGGCACGGTAACAGGATGCATTGGATTCAGAAAGAGAGGAGCCAGGCGCGGATAACGCCTGGTGCGAACAAGATCTTTCTCCTGGCGAAGCTCTTGGCGTCTTTCGACGTAACGCATATCGATGCGGGTAGCTAAATGGATGAGTTCCGTCAAGGAAGAGGGTATCTCTTGTGCGGCCAGACAATCCTTGATGTGGCCGGATAAACCCTTCTTGAAGGTCGCGCAGAGAGCCTCATTATTCCAAGCTAACTCTGAGGCCAGTGTGCGGAACTGTATGGCATATTCGCCCACAGAAGAGTTTCCTTGGACAAGGTTAAGCAGGGCGGTTTCAGCGGATGAGGCTCGGGCTGGTTCCTCAAAAACGCTGCGAACCTCAGCAAAGAAGGACTGAACGGTGGCTGTAGCAGGGTCGTTGCGGTCCCAGAGTGGCGTGGCCCAGGCCAAGGCCTTTCCAGACAACAGAGAGACCACGAATGCCACTTTAGACCGTTCTGTGGAAAACCGGTCAGACATCATCTCAAGATGCAGGGAACATTGGGACAAGAATCCCCGACATATCCTAGAATCCCCGTCAAATTTCTCCGGAAGAGACAGGCGAATTCTCGAGGTAGTAGCGGCAGCTCGGAAAGGGGAAGATGCTGGAGGCTGCGGCGGCAGAAGCTGCTGGACCATGGCGGTCAACTGCGACAGCTGCTGTCCTTGTTGTGCGAACTGTTGCGACTGCTGGGCAACCACGGTAGTGAGGTCAGCGAGATTTGGCAGCGGTACCTCAGCGGGATCCATGGCCGGATCTACTGTCAGGGCCCGGACTGGCGGCTAGTGAGGACACAGGAGGTGGATCCTCTGTGCCAGAGAGGCGAAGGCACGGGTCGCACTGGAGGACCGGTTCTAAGTAGCTACCGGTTTTCACCAGAGCCCGCCGCAAGGCGGGATGGACTTGCTGCGGCGGTAGCAACCAGGTCGTGTCCCCCAGTAGCGGCTCGACTTCTCTGGCAGCTGAGATAGGCACGGTACACTGGGACTAGGCAGAGGCAAGGTCAGACGTAGCGGACGGTCAGGGCAGGCGGCAATGGTACGTAGTCAGGGGCAACGGCAGAAGGTCAGATACACTGGAAAGGCAAGTACAAAACGCTTTCTCAGGGCACTAAGGCAACAAGATCCGGCAAGGACAGGAAGGGGGAGTGGGTTTTTAAGTGTTTTGGAGTGTGACACAGTAATTGGACCAGGCACCAATCAATGGTGCACTGGCCCTTTAAATTTAAGAAGACCGGCGCGCGTGCGCCCTAGAGAGCAGCGGGACCGCGCGCGCCAGGACGGAGCAGGAGGAGGAGGCCGGTGAGCAGAATGGGATGCGATCCGCGGGCGGACAGGTGCCGCCGCAAGGATCGCATCCCCGCCAGCATCAGAGCAGCGCTCACGGTCAGAGGAGCCGACCGGAGCGCTGCAGGGAGACAGACGCCGCGGGCGCTCCGGGATGGATGGGAAACCCGGAGCGCTCGGCGTTACATTGTCCTTAGTGACCCAGAAGACTCCGGACCGAATGCCTCAGCTAACCTACGTTGCATGGCCTCCCTGATCCTGCAAAGCCTGCGGAAGGATCCTTGTATTCTTCGGATCAAGGAGAGGGACCATTACTTGCTGGCCACTCTCCTTGATCCATGGTACAAGGGTAAGGTTGTGGACCTTATCTTGCCATCGCAGAGGGAGCAGAGGATGAGACATCTCCGGGAGGCCTTGCAGAAAGGTCTGTGCAACGCAGTCCCAGAGACTGGGGGGTTACAAACTGCTGGTCCTGGACGACGAGTTGCTGTGGCTTCGGTCAGTAGCAGAAGGAGCGGTGGGGAAGGTGGACGTCTGACCGATGCGTTCAGACAATTTTTTAGTCCGCAGCACCAAGGTATGATCGGTTCCAGCAACCATTCCCAGCATCTGATATACATGGGGCAGGAATACCTAGGGGCAAGGGCAGACTTGAACACCTTTCCTACCGAAAATCCTCTGGCTTACTGGGTCTTGAGGATGGATCACTGGCCAGAGCTTGCACAGTATGCAATTGAGCTACTGGCCTGTCTTGCATCCAGCGTTCTTTCGGAACGCACATTCAGTGCTGCTGGAGGCTTTGTCACCGATCACAGGGTGCGCCTGTCCACTGACTCGGTTGATCGACTGACCTTTATAAAGATGAATCAGTCTTGGATCACCACCAGCTACCAGGCATCTGAAGCTGATATAACTGAATAATTTATTTTGAAATGTCACATCCCTTCAAGACTGCCTATGCTGATGCTGAGTGACTGTCCTGTTATGTTGACTGACTATCCTCTTCCTCCTCAATGATCCTGATGATAGCTTGGAAGAACATTTTTGTTTCTGGGTGCCACCACCAGTGGCTAAGGCCCAATTTTTCAGCCCCTGTTTAACAGGGGCGTGTAATTACAATTTTTTATGCAATGCTTTGCAACAGGTCTCATTGCTGTGCTCCAAGTACAGTATCTGTGAGGGGTTGCAGTGTTGTGGCACCAGCACCAGTGCCTAAGGCACAATTTTTCAGTCCCTGTTTAACAGGGGCGTGTAATTACAAATCTTGATCTAATAATTCACAGCAGGGCCCATTCCTGCGCCCACCAATAGTAACTGTGAGGGCTTACAGTGTTGTGGCAACACCGTCCACCACCACCAAAGGCCCAATTTTTCTGCCCCTGTTCAACAGGGGCATGCAATTACAATTCTTGATCTAATAATTCACAGCAGGGCCCATTCCTGCGCCCACCAAGAGTAACTGTGAGGGCTTACAGTGTTGTAGCACCAGCACCACCACCAAAGGCCCAATTTTTCCTACCGCTGTTTAACAATGGCATGTAATTACAATTCCTGATATAATAGTTCACAGCAGGGCGTTACAGCGCCCACCAAGAGTAGCTGTGAGGGCTTACAGTGTTGTGGCAACACCAACATCTAATGGGGCAAATTTCTGCAGAGTATATACGGCAGGCCCCTACTTTCAAACATCCAACTTACAAACGACTCCTACTTGCAAACGGAAGGAGAAAACAGGAAGTGAGAGGAAATCTACCCCTAGGAAGAGAAATTCTATCCTGTTTGGGGAAAGGGTATCTCCTCTCTACTGATGCTTTACCACCAATCCTTGTTTCAATAAAACCCCACTTTTCCTAAAACATTTGTCATTGGGACGGAAAGTGAGGTGAAATGTTCTGAACAGGTGCACAGACAGCAAAACAAATGTTACAGGGGTGATAACCCTTCCCTATATTTTCCAAAAAGCTTAAAAATAGATTTTTTGGCTGGAGCTACACTTAAACAATGTACCTGTTCAAAATTACAAACAGATTCTACTTAAGAACAAACCTACAGTCCGGGCTGATTTACAAAACGTTTGCGCCATTAGTATCGGCGCATCTGCGCGCGCAATGGCTGTTTTGGTTTTAGCGCAGCCCTATTTCCCATTTACTATAGTGTTGTCGGCGGACGGGAGGAGGCGCTCAGTGCGCCACTATGGACCTGGCGCACAGCATGTTAAACTCTAAATATAAAGAAGCTGGAAGTGAGAATATAATGGGGGTGACATGGGGTGATGTGAGGAAGTGTAGTGACACCTGCCCAAATAACTAATATGCCCAAAATAGAGTGAGAAAGTAACGTTTTCAAAACCAGCCCACTGCGCCGGCAAGTACGATTCGAGCTGTGGGAGGTTTTTTTGAGCTCAGCGCGGGAATTTTCCGTTTTCTTGCGCCAAGACACTGCGCCGGCAAAATCATAGTAAATGTCAAGTCACGTAAACCAATTTGCATAAGTTGAACAGGTGCAGCTCTGAACTTCCCAGTGCGCCAGCAATATAGAGAAAAGTCATTGAAAGTCATTGATAAAAACTAAAAAAAAGTGTGGGGTTCCCCCAAATTCCATTTACAGGCCCTTCAAGTCTGGTATAGATATTAAGGGGAACCCCGCCGCAAATTTAAAAAAAAATGCGTGGGGTTCCCCCAAATATCCATACCAGACCCTTCAGATCTGGTGTGGATTTTAAGGGGAACTCCACCCCAATTTTTTTTTAAAATGGCGTGGAGTCCCCCCAAAAATCCACACCAGACCCTTATCCGAGCACGCAACCTGGCCGGCCGCAGGGGAAGAGGGGGGGACGAGAGAGCGGTACCAGGCCACATGTTGATGGGGACAAGGGCCTCTTCCCGACAACCCTGGCCGTTGGTTGTCAGGGTCTGCGGGCGGGGGCTTATCGGAATCCGGGAGCCCCCTTTAATAAGTGGGCCCCCAGATACCGGCCCCCCACCCTATGTGAATGAGTATGGGGTACATCGTATCCCTACCCATTCACCTGGTGGCAAAAAAAAGTTAATAAAAAGCACAGCACAGGTTTTTAAAGTTATTTATTAGGCAGCTCCGGGGGTCTTCCTGCCGGGCGCCCCGCTATCTTCTTCCAGCTCTTTTGCTAGCGGGGTCCCGGGCTTCCTCGTCGTCTTCGGGGTTCTTCCTGCCGGGCGCCCCGCTATCTTCTTCCAGCTCTTTTGCTAGCGGGGTCCTGGGCTTCCTCGTCATCTTCGGGGGTCTTCCTGCCGGGCGCCCCGCTATCTTCTTCCAGCTCTTTTGCTAGCGGGGTCCCGGGCTTCATCGTCGCCTTCTTCCGACTTCAGGGGTCTCTTGTTCTGTTCTCCGGTGTCGTCTCCGCGCTCTCCGGTTCACCGGGTGATGCCACCGCTGACCCCGCCCCCGTAGCACGTCACAGTCCCATCATTCCTCGGGAATGTGACATCATACGGGGGGCGGGGTCAGCGGTGGCATCACCCGGTGACCACGCCCATGCCAATATAAGTGGCCGCGCTCCGCTGCCAGAGCATTTTAACGGCGGACAGCGACGAGGCAACATCGGGCGAAGAGAAGAGGGAAGAAGGCGACGATGAAGACCGGCCCCCGCTAGCAAAAGAGCTGGAAGAAGATAGCGGGGCGCCCGGCAGAAGGCAGAAAGAACCGGAGATCGCGGAGAAGGCACCGGAGAGCGGGAGAAGAATCGGAGATCGTGGAGAAGGCACCGGAGAGCGGGAGAAGAACCGGAGAGCGCGGAGACGACACCGGAGAACATAACAAGAGACCCCCGAAGTCGGAAGAAGGCGACGACGAAGCCCGGGACCTCGCTAGCAAAAGAGCTGGAAGAAGATAGCGGGGCGCCCGGCAGGAAGACCCCCGGAGCTGCCTAATAAATTACTTTAAAAAACCTGTGTTGTGTTTTTTATTAACTTTTTTGTCACCAGGTGAATGGGTAGGGGTACGATGTACCCCATACTCATTCACATAGGGTGGGGGGCTGGTATCTGGGGGCCCCCTTATTAAAGGGGGCTCCCGGATTCCGAAAAGCCCGCCGCCCGCAGACCCCGACAACCAACGGCCAGGGTTGTCGGGAAGAGGCCCTTGTCCCCATCAACATGGGGGCAGGGTGCTTTGGGGTGGGGGGGCCGCAGGTCGCCCCCCTGCCCCAAAGCACCCACCCCCCATGTTGAGGGCATGTGGCCTGGTACGGTTCAGGAGGGAGGGGGGGCCGTTCTCGTCCCCCCTTCTTCCCCTGCGGCCTGCCAGGTTGCGTGCTCGGATAAGGGTCTGGTATGGATTTTGGGGGGGACCCCCACGCCGTTTTTTCGGCTTAGGGGGTTTCCCTTTAAATCCATACCAGACCTAAGGGCCTGGTATGGATCTTGGGGGAACCCCCACGCCGTTTTTTCGGCTTAGGGGGTTCCCCTTTAAATCCATACCAGACCTAAGGGCCTGGTATGCTCCTGGAGGGGAACCCATGCCTGTTTTTTCATTAAAATTCGGCGTGGAGTTCCCCTTCATGATTCATACCAAACACGGGACAGCGAGGCTGCCGAGAACCAGCGCGATGCCATCACGCTGGAGACATTCTCGGCCAGCTAGTTGCCTCTAGGACACGACTTGAGCGGCTGCTTAACGCTCAGGTCGTGTCCAAGTTGCCTCGCAAAGTCGCGCTGTCCCTGTGTCAGCCGGCACACGAGTCGCCCCGCGAGTCGGATACGCTTCATCCGACTTCCCGGGCAACCTCTATTCAAATCATCAATGGGCTCCCATAGGGAACCATTCATTTTCAATAGAGCGCCGCTGACATTTGTATTTACTATAACAGTGCGCAGCTGTGCGCCGCTGGTTCCTGCGCCAAGTGAAGGAGATATGCGGCGCACCAATTAAGGTTAGAACCAGCGCAGCGCACTGTTATTAGTAAATCAGCCCCCCCTGTCTTGTTTGCACCGCCTGTATACTGCTGTTCAGAGTATGTAGGGCCTTTTTTTATTTTGGGTGCGGGGTTCCCCTTAATATCCATACAAGACCCAAAGGGGCTGGTAATGGGCTGGGGTAGGGGGGGGGGGGTTATTGGGTAGCCATGCCATTTTTCTCAAAGATTTTCATCCATATTGCCAGGACAAGACATGACATTAAAGCCGCAAGCAGTTTTAAATGGCTTTTTTTCCTTTAGAAATGTCATTTTGTGCAGGGACAGTTCTAAACACGGGAAACACATGCCACTTCACAGGCATACTTTAGACACCCCCCAGGTACCATATTTAAAGGAATATTTCACTTTTTTTTTCACTTTATGCATCATTAAAATGACTGCTCCAGAAAAAACGTCAGTTTTTAAAACTTCTTTTTGCATTGATACATGTCCCCTGGGGCAGGACCCGGGTCCCCAAACCTTTTTTATGACAATAACATGCATATTGGCCGTTATAATTAGCACTTTAGATTTCGAACGTTCGCGTCCATTGTAACTAATAGGGTTCTAACGCTCGTGCGAACTTTCGGTCCGTTCGAAGGTTCTGGTGCTAACCGAACCCAGGGGTGTTCGGCTCATCCCTAGTGATGGGGGACAATTCGAGGAACCAATCCCCTCTCTGTACAGCAGCTGAAAGCAGCGGGAGGGAGAGGAGTCTAAGCTGTCTTTCAACTGCTGTACAGAGCCATACAGGGGATCGCTTAGGTCCCTTCCACACTTGTGCGACCTGAAAGTCGTGTGATTTTGACGCTACTTTAAGCAATGACTGTGTATTCAATCCCTCGTCACTCTTCTGCCCCCACCGCTATCCTGGGTGAGGGAACCACCCTTCACTGCCCGGTTCCCTACGACGCATGCGCAAGTCGCGCTGCGCCGTTCTCACTGGTCCCCGTTGTGTTCTGGGAGCCAAGTGTTTCCCAGAACACAACGGGTATTCTGCGGGAAGTGACGTACTACCCGCAGAGAGGACTGCCGGAAGTGGGTGCAAATACCTGTCTTAGACAGGTATCTGCACCCCTCTCCCCCCTGAAAGGTACCAAATGTGACACCGGAGGGGGGGAGGTTTCCGATGAGCGGAAGTTCCACTTTAGGGTGGAGCTCTGCTTTAAAGTCACACAGATATGAATGGTACTCATTGGAAACAATGGGGTACGACTTATGAGACTTTGCAGTCCCAAGTCGCAGGACAAGTCGCACAAATATGAAAGGGGCCTTACTCTAATTGCCCCCCGCCACATTGATCACCCCTTCCTGCCCACAGCTGCAAGAGTTTTCTGTGCATTTTGGCTGAGTTCACCTGCAAAGCGTTGAGGAAAACTGCAGCAGTGTTGCAGTTTTCTGCACCGCTCTGCTCCACAGGTGACTGCTGCGGTGAATGGGGCACATAGAAAAACATTGTTTTCTGTGTGCCCTTGCAGCTCTCTGCTATGTAAATGGGCCCTAAGAATTTGACCACTTCAATACTGGGAACAGTGTAAAAAAATAAAATCAAAAGTTAAATAAATAGTAAAAAAATGTTAACGCGCTCTGTCCCGCCGAGCTCGCGCGCAGAAGCGAACGCTTACGTGAGTAGCACCCGCATATGAAAACGGTGTTCAAACCACAAATGTGAGGTATCGCCGCGATCGTGAGGCCGCGTACACACGACCGGTTTTCTCAGCAAAAACCGACAAGAAAACTGCCGGGAGAGCTTTCTTGCCAAGAAAACCGGCTGTGTGTCGCGGGTTTCAGTTTTCTCGTCAAGAAAACTGCCCAGATTCCCCGACGAGAAAAAAGACGACCTGCGGTCTTTTTTCTCGTCGAGAATATCGTCGGCCTGTTTCTCGATGAGAAACCTGAGCGTGTGTACACTTACCTGTCGCCGTTGAAACCCGCGCATGCTCGAAATGACTTTGACGCATGCGCGGTAGCTTCCTAGGCATAGACATAGGGTGTAGCAAGATGGCGGCGACGGCATCGAATGTGACGAGCGCACGCTCGTAGTAGTCGATGACGTCACCGGCGAATTTTTTAAACGTCACATATTATAGTATTAAATTACTCGGGGTAACATCATCTTTCACAATATAAAATAAAATTGGGCTAACTTTACTGCTGTCTTATTTTTTCATTCAAAAAAGTGTATTTTTTCCAAAAAAGTGCGCTTGTAAGACCGCTGCGCAAATGTGACAGAAAGTATTGCAACGACTGCCATTTTATTCTCTAGGGTGTTAGCAAAAAATAAATAAATAATGTTTGGGGGTTCTAAGTAATTTTCTAGCAAAAAAAAAAAAAATGATTTTAACTTATAAACAAGTCTGAAAAATAGGCCTGGTCTTAAAGCGGTTAAATAGTGAACTGATGTTATAATGAACCAAATAAAGTGAATAAACAAGATATCTACTTAAGTGTTCAAACATAAAGTATGTGCGTGTGTGAACAATATGATAGCAACCTAATGATGCAAATAACAGATGTCATAACAAATGCATTATTCAAAATGTCAATGTGCAAAAAAATTCAAGAAATTCCAGTGTGTAAAAAATTTGGTTGAATTGAAAAAGTTCAAGTCCATAAAAAAATCCATACACTTAATAAAGGGTGTGACAAGTGAAAATGGTATTCAACTCCGTGGCTACCAATGTTCAAGAAAAACGGCAAAGTGTTCCATTCGCAAGAAAAGAGAGTAGCCTCTTACCAGATCTGATGGATCCCTATTACAGAGATCAAGGAAGCTTATGCTGGGATGATCACAGGTATAAACCTTTCAAACAGCGTGTCTTGATACACTTGCAGGGATGAGCAGATCTGATGTATCCATAAAGGTTAAAAAATTCCAGCATGAACTTAGTTAGACTGGAACTGAACCTTTGTTTAACAACTAGGGCAGAAAAAAACCTTAGATGGACACAGGCAAAAGTTTATACCCAGGTAGATAAACTGGGAACATTGTTAGCTTGCAAATTTACTCCCAGACCCCGCCGCAGGACAGTCCCAAAGATTAGACAGCCTGATGGATCCTTTACACAAAACCCACAAAAGATATTGAATCTTTTCCATTCTTATCTTACCTCCTTACATAAAGAGCCGGAGACCCTAAAACCAGGTGCTATAGATGACTTCATAAAAGATATGCCTCTCCCATCCCTTTCTGACTCCCATAGGGAGATAATGGATGGGGTTATCACTATGGAAGAGGTAATGTCTGCAATTAAACAAGCTCATGCTTCAAAAACCCCGGGTCCAGACGGGTTCTCCGCCTCTTCTTATAGGAAATTTGCCCAAATATTAGCACCCCACCTGCTGGAATTTTTCACGGCCCTGCGGGATGGGGCCCACTTGGGGGGGGGGGACCTAAATAGAGCTAACATCTGTTTAAAACCAAAGCCTGATAAAGATCACAGTGAGGTGACAAAGTGGGCTTTGTCCCAGGATGACAGGCGACAGATCAGATCCGCAGGGCCGTGAATATTACTGTATATACTCGAGTATAAGCCGAGTTTTTCAGCACATTTTTTTGTGCTGGAAATGCCTCCCTCGGCTTATACTCGAGTCACCTTTTTGCGTCTGATCTCCTGGAATTTGGGGACCCGGTACCGGCCGGCCGTAGGTCCCCTGGTCCCCAACCTTGGCACACATGTAGCCTCACTCTTTCGCTACAAGTGTGCAAAGTTTGTTGTCCAGGGGACCTACGGCTAGGGAGCACCGATTTTTCAAAGCTGAGCACCCCTTCCATAGACTCCCATGTTAAACGTCAGTCTAGTCATGGGCACAGAGAGGCATGGACACAGTGAGACATGCATATGGACACAGTGAGGCAAAGTGAGGCTTAGTGAGGCATGCAGATGGACACCCTAGGCTTATACTCGAGTCAATACGTTTTCCCAGTTCTTTGTGGTAAAATTAGGTGCCTCGGCTTATATTCGGGTCGGCTTATACTCGAGTATATACGGTTTAGGACCCAGACGGGGAATGTTGTAATCATTGGACCTTCATAAGGCCTTTGATTCATTGATACATTCATTGATACATTTTGAGGCAATAGAATTTTGGACCTAAATTCCTCTCACTATTATCTGTACTGTACTCCACCCCCTCAGCTAACATTGTAGCTTTTGGCCACAAATCGGACCTGCTACAAATTAGGACAGGAACCAGACAGGGTTGTCCCCTCTTGCCACACTTATTCATAGTTGCTATAGAAACATTGGCTGTTGCCATCAGGTCTAATCCTAATATACATGGGGGCTGATTTACGAAACGTTTGCGCCATGAGTATCGGCGCATCTGCGTGCGCAACGGCTGTTTTCGTATTTACAAAACATTTGCGCCGGTAGCGCAGCGCTATTTCCCATTTACTATAGTGTTCTCGGCGGACGGGAGGAGGCGCTCAGTGCGCTACTATGGACCTGGCGCACGGCATCTTAAAATATAAATATAAAGAAGCTGAAAGTGCCAAAATAATGGGGGTGACATGGGGTGATGTGAGGAAGTGTAGTGACACCTGCCCAAGTAACAAATATGCCCAAAATAGAGTGAGAAAGTAACTTTTTTAGAACCAGCCCGCTGCGCCGGCAAGTACGTTTATAACTGCAAGGGTTTTTTTTGTGCTCAGCGCGGGAATTTCACTCATTCAAATGCGCCGTGACACTGCGCCGGCAAAATCTTAGTAAATATCAAGTCACGTAAATCAATTTGCATAAGTTGAACAGGCGGAGCTCTGAACTTGCCGTTATATAACAGTGCGCCAGCAAAATTACATTTCTAAAGGAAAAAAAAAGGGCATTTAAAAGCACCGGCGGCTATAATGAATTGTCGGCTCCCGGCAATATAGAGAAAAGTCATTGAAAGTCGTTGATAAAAAAAAAAATGCGTGGGGTCCCCCCAAATTCCATTACCAGGCCCTTCAGGTCTGGTATGGATATTAAGGGTAACTCCGCGCCAATTAAAAAAAAAATTACGTGCGGGTCCCCCTCAAAATCCGTACCAGGCCCTTCAGGTCTGCAATGGATTTTAAGGGGAACCCCCGCGCCAAACTTAAAAAAAAAAATCCACACCAGACCCTTTATCCGAGCACGCAACCTGGCAGGCCACAGGAAAAGAGGGGGGACGAGAGAACGGCCCCCCCTCCCTCCTGAACCGTACCAGGCCACATGCCCTCAACATGGGGAGGATGTCCCCATGTTGATGGGGACAAGGGCCTCATCCCCACAACCCTTGCCCGGTGGTTGTGGGGGTCTGCGGGCGGGGGGGCTTATCAGAATCTGGAAGACCCCTTTAACAAAGGGGACCCCAGATCCCGCCCCCCCTGTGTGAAATGGTAATGGGGTAATGTACCCCTACCATTTCACAAAGAAAGTGTAAAAAATGTAAAAAATTACAATAGCCGTTTTTTGACAATTCCTTTATTAATGTCTTCTCCTTTCTTCCATCTTCTTCCACCTTCTTCTTCCATCTTCTTCTTTTCTCCATTCCGGTTTCTTCCTCCATCTTGTTCGTCATCTTCCTTCTTCCTTCGGTGTTCTCGTCCGCATCTTGCTCCGGCTTCTTGTTCCCCTTCTTCTTTCTTCGGCCGCTCCGTTTGAATTTGAGGTTCCCGCTGTGTGACGCTTCAGTTCTTCAGTTCTCCTCTGGGTCCGCTGCCACCCGGTGGCTCCGCCCCCTCTGACACCACGGGGAAAGTCCCAGTAAAATCCATGTGCGTCAGAGGGGGCGGGGTCACTGGGTGGCAGTGGACCCAGAGGAGAACTGAAGAACTGAAGCGTCACAGCGGGAACCTCGAATTCAAACGGAGCGGCCGGAGAAAGAAGAAGGGAAGAAGCTGGAGCAAGATGCGGACGAGAACACCGAAGGAAGAAGGAAGAAGGAAGATGAAGATGAAGAGGAAGAGGAAGATGAAGAAGAAGATGGAGGAAGAAACCCGAATGGAGAAAGTAGGATTTTTAAAACAGCTTACCTGTAAAATCCTTTTCTTGGAGTACATCACGGGACACAGAGCAGCATAGTCATTACTATGTGGGTTATATAGAATTACTTCAGGTGCTGGCACTGGCAACTTCCAAAACAGGAAGTACCCTCCCCTATATAAGCCCCTCCCATCCGGGAGTACCTCAGTTTTGTAGCAAAGCAATACGTGTCCCCAAAAGAGGGGTGGGAGCTCTGTGTCCCGTGATGTACTCCAAGAAAAGGATTTTACAGGTAAGCTGTTTTAAAAATCCTACTTTCTTGTTCATACATCACGGGACACAGAGCAGCATAGTCATTACTATGTGGGACGTCCCAAAGCAATGCCACATGAGGGGGGGGATACACCATACATAAGCTGGGCGCCATCAGGCATGAGGATCTTTTGCGGCCTGCAACACACTGCGCCCAAAGGCGACATCCTCCTGACTTCTAACGTCCACCTGGTAGAACCTAGTAAACGTGTGTACTGAAGACCACGTTGCGGCCTTACAAATTTGCGCCAGGGAGGCCTGGTGATGCACTGCCCATGAAGTTCCAACTGCTCTCGTGGAGTGCGCCCTAACTTTGAACGGAGGCGGTCTACTTCTCAAGCCATAGGCTTGTATTATGACCTGTCGAATCCACTTGGCTAAAGTAGATTTTGATGCTGCCTGACCCTTTCTGGGGCCTTCCGGCAGAACAAACAAAGAATCCGTTCTACGAATCTGAGCAGTGGCTTTTAGATAAGCTTTAACTGCTCTTACTACATCCAAAGAATGCAATAACTTTTCCTCTACCGAGCTTGGTTTGGGGAAAAAAGAAGGAAGAACCACATCCTGGTTCAAGTGAAACCTCGATACCACCTTAGGAAGAAAGGCTGGGTGAGGACGTAATACTACTCTGTCCTTATGGATAACCAGATATGGCTCTTTACAGGACATGGCGGCTAATTCCGACACTCTTCTAGCCGAGCATATGGCTACTAAAAATATCAATTTCCTGGTGAGTAGAACCAAGGAAATGTGCCGCAAAGGTTCAAATGGCTGCTTCTGCAGAACCGACAGAACCAAATTTAGATCCCATGGGCATATGGGAGCCTTAATCGGTGGAATAATACGAGTCACACCTTGCATAAAGGATTTGACAAGTGAATGCATAGCCAGGGGCCTTTGAAATAGTATTGACAAGGCCGAAACCTGGCCCTTGATAGTACTTAAGGCAAACTTCCTGTCTACAGCCCACTGCAGGAAGTCCAGAATTCTGCCTATAACGTACTTACGTGGATGCCATTTTCTGGCCTCGCACCAAGTGATGTACGCCTTCCAAACTCTATAGTAGATCTGCCTGGATACAGGCTTCCTGGCATTGATTATAGTTGATACCACAGAGTTAGAGAGACCTCTCTTCTTTAGGATGTGGGATTCAATAGCCAGGCCGTTAAACTTAGAGTTAGTAAGGAAGGGTGGTATATCGGTCCTTGCGAAAGCAGGTCCGGACGACGTGGAAGGGTCCAAGGACTCCCCACAGACATTTTGATGATCTCCGCGTACCAGGCCCTTCGGGGCCACGCTGGAGCCACCAGGATCACCGGCTTCTTCTCCAACCTGACTCTGCGAAGGAGTCGAGGCAACAATTGTAGCGGAGGGAATGCATATATCAGTCTGAACTGATCCCAAGGGAACACCAGAGCATCCGAGCCGCAAGCGAGGGGATCCCTTGTCCGGGAGACAAATCTGTCCACCTTTGCGTTGAATCTGGATGCTAGCAGATCTACATCCGGTGTTCCCCACCGCTGACATATTGCTCGGAAGACCTCGGGATGAAGGGACCATTCCCCTGGGCATAACTGTTGGCGACTCAGAAAGTCCGCCTTCCAATTCTCCACCCCTGGAATGAAGACAGCTGATATACATGGGACATGCTTTTCTGCCCATTCCAGGATGTGACTTACTTCCCTCTGGGCTGCACGACTCCTGGTGCCTCCCTGATGATTGATATATGCCACTGCTGTGGCATTGTCTGATTGAATTCTGACAGGGGACCCTTGGAGTCTGGATGTCCAGGCTACTAGGGCGTACCGGGCTGCTCGTATCTCTAAGAGATTGATGGGCAGGGTTTTTACTACATTTGACCATCTGCCCTGGAGAGACCATTGCTCCAGTACTGCCCCCCAGCCTATAAGGCTGGCATCTGTAGTGACCACCTTCCAAGATATCGGGCTGAAGGGTTTTCCCTTCTGGAGATTCTGGGGGATCAACCACCAGCAGAGACTCTTCCGAACGGAAGGGGACAAAGCCATCGGGAAGTCTAGAGCCTGAACTTTTCCGTTCCAGGCTGACAATATGGCCCTTTGTAAATTCCTTGAGTGGAATTGGGCATATGGCACAGCTTCGAATGATGCTACCATCTTTCCTAGCAGCCTCATGCACAGGCGTATGGACGGCTGTCTTTTTGCACAAAGCAGACGGACCAAGCCCCTCAAAGAGGATACCTTGTCTAGAGGTAAGAAAATCTTCCTCTGGTCTGAATCCAGCCGTAGCCCTAGATATACCAGGTTTTTCACTGGCTGTAGGGCTGACTTGTCCAGGTTGATGACCCAACCGTGAGACTCTAGATACTTGATTGTATCGACAATTACCACTTCTAGCTTGGCAACTGAGTGGTCCATCAACAACAGGTCGTCTAGGTATGCCATTATCGTTACACCCCGTGTTCTTAGATCGGCCAACAGTGGGGCCAGAATTTTTGTGAACACTCGTGGTGCTGTGGCCAGACCGAATGGTAAGGCTCTGAACTGAAAATGGCGCCCTTCTACTGCAAAGCGTAGGAATTTTTGATGACCTGGAAAGATGGGAACATGCAAGTAAGCATCTTTGATGTCGATCGAGGCTAACCATTCCTCCCCTTGTAGGGCAGCGGTGACCGATCGGATCGACCCCATCCGGAAAGACCGGACGTTTAGAAATTTGTTTAGACTCTTTAGGTCCAATATGGGTCTTATGTCCCCGTTTGGCTTCGGGACTGTGAAAAGGTTTGAGTAGAAACCCAACCCCCACTCTTCCATAGGAACCTCCATAATTACTCCTTGGAGCAATAGTTGTTCTAACGCCAATAGGAGAGACCCTCTTTTCAGAGGGTCTCTTGGCATGCCTGACCACATAAAATGGGACGGAGGAGACTCTTTTAACTCCAACTTGTATCCCAGAGTTACTGCGGAGAGCACCCATCTGTCTTTGATCGTCTCCCGCCAGGTCTCTGCGAACAACTGAAGTCTTCCCCCCACCCGTTTGAGTGGGGGCAGCCCTTCATAGGCTTGACTTGGAGGCTGGTTTAGTACCTCTTCGGATCCAGGGCTTTTTATTACCCTGTGGCTGTCCCTGATTTTTACCTCCTGAGTTTGACCGAGGAGGCCGTCGGAACTGCTTAGTAGCAGACGTCACAGGGATAGGAGAGGTAGTCCTCTTAAAAGATGGACCCCTAGACCTCTTTTTACTCGGTAAGAGAGTACTTTTACCACTGGAAATCTTCTGGATATACTTATCCAGGTCTTCGCCAAAAAGGCGTTCCCCATGAAATGGGAAGCTAACTAAGAGCTTCTTACAGGGAGCTTCAGCAGACCAGTTTTTGAGCCACAGAAGCCTACGCATATGTACCAAAGACAGCGTGAGGCGGGAGGCCTGATGGATAGAATCCTTGATGGCGTCAACCGCAAAGCATAATGCTCTAGGCAGATCAGCCAGAGCCTGGGCCTGCTGGTCTGGCAAATCCCTCAGGACCATTTTCATTTGATCCTTTAAAGCTTGGCAGACCCCAATAGCTGCCACTGCTGGCTGTGTAACAGCCCCTGCTGTGGAAAAAGCAGATTTTAATAAAGATTCCAATTTTTTATCCACTGGATCTTTGAACATTTGAACATTATCTACTGGACATGTCAGTGATTTGTTCACAGAAGAGATGGCTGCATCCACCGTAGGAACATTCCATCTCTGGGTGAACTTTTCCTCCATGGGATAGATCATCGGAAACCTTTTAGGCGGAACAAATAGTTTATCAGGATGTTCCCAGTCCTGGTATATAAGTCCTTCCAATAATGGATGTATTGGAAAGGAGCAATTAACCTGGGGAGCTTTTAGCGACCCCAATGAGGAGACAGCAGTAGTTGATGGTTCAACAAGAGGCATTTTAAATGCAGATCGAACCATGTCAGTTAGGGTCTGGACCCACAATCTTTCAGTCTGTGATGCTGAAAATGGTTCATCTACTGTCGATTCCTCAAAAACAGAGCTAACCTCCTCCTGATCCCCTTCAGGTAGGTCGGTCCCTTCCTGGGACTGTTGCTCTGCCAACAGGCACTCTAATGGAGGTGATGGAGATCTGGCGCGCTTTCTTTCCTATAGAGAAGAAGCGATCAATGCAGCCAATCTCTGCTCCAATCCCTCCAGAGTTGAGGAAAAAACCTCCTCTGTTATATATGCAGGAGCAGGTGGACTGAGGACAGCCGCAGTACCTGGCACTCCCGGGGGTTCCTTATGGGTATTAACCTCTGATTTCTCAGGGGAGGAGGGTGCAGATGACTGCTCCAGATCCTCAGAGCCCGATGGAAACCCCCTACACTTCCTGAGAGGTATATCTCGGAGTTTTTTAGGCGGCATATTCCTTAGTTCAAAGCTGAGGTATTCCAGCCGCAATACACCCCTTACTGAAATAGTCTAATGCAATTTGCTGCTATGTACATCAGTGGGTGTCTACTAATGCGTCTTTCTGGGGATGCCTGTATCAACCGCCCGCTGTAAGCCCCTATACCATGCTACCAGCTCCTTTTCATGCTCTGTGTCCATAGCAAGCAGCGTGGACTGAGTCCTTTTATCTTGCTGGGACGCCCGCACATGCGCAGAAGCGCTGGGCGCACAGAGCGCGTCATCCGCCAGGCTCCGCCCCCTTTTTTGAAGCTAAACCTTATAAAAGGAAAGCATGTGTGCGCGCGCGCGCGTGCACGTGTGCGCTCTTGGCGCCATGTAGGGAGAGGAGCCAGGGTCCCTGTTTCACCAGGACTCGGGGATGGAAGGAAACTACTTGGCAGCATGACAGAGGAATGCAGCTTCCCTGATAGAGAGCTCACTCATCTGCCTGGACTTTCACCATGGAAGGAATAGTCCCAAGAAAAAAGACGTTCCACAGCGGCCTCTAGTGGACAAACACAGGTACTGCACCTTTGTCTTTTTTTTTTTTTTTTTTTAAAACCTCCTTTATGAAAAAACATTTCCAGGTTTACAGTTTTTTTAAAACTTCCCTTATGAAAAAACATTTCTAGGATTTCTTAGGCATATACAGCTATTAGCGGGAATACCCTTTAGGTAACAGGCAGAAAGACATATTAGGCTTGGGGGTCCCCTCAATAGAACCAAGTTCCTGAGGGGCCCCCACTTACCTTTTCCCCGCCGCAGGACTTTGTTTGGTCCACAGAAGCCCAAACTTCACCTCTCACGGCAGGCATTGTACTAGACCTTCAGGGACCGGGTTCCCAAGGATTCCACTCCCCTGGACCTGTATAGCACCCTGCACAGATAGCCTCTTGGTTTTGGGTATGACCAGAGCTCTGGATCCCAGGGTCCAGCCCTCCTAAGAGAGGCATTACAGGCAAAACCCTGCTCTTCTCTGCAAGGCCCGGGTACCGACCGTTTAGCTATGAAGCTTTTTTGGTCGGATCCGGAATAGCTTGCTAAGGCCCAGAGAACCTGTACACAAGCCCAGATGAATACATGTTAACCTTGGCCAACACCTTAGACACTGGCAAAAAACTGAGGTACTCCCGGATGGGAGGGGCTTATATAGGGGAGGGTACTTCCTGTTTTGGAAGTTGCCAGTGCCAGCACCTGAAGGTAATTCTATATAACCCACATAGTAATGACTATGCTGCTCTGTGTCCCGTGATGTATGAACAAGAAAAGAAGAAGCTGGAAGAAGAAGGTGGAAGAAGAAGATGGAAGAAGATGGAAGAAAATAGAAGACATTAATAAAGGAATTGTCAAAAACCGGCTATTGTCATTTTTAAAATTTTTGACACTTTTTTTGTGAAATGGTGTGTTGCTATGGCAATTTCTATAGTGACTTTATAATAATAATATAGAGTTTAGGTAGTAACAGGATATGTATAAAGAGCCCCTTCCCTCCCCCTCCATTGATACTGCTGGAAATGGGTGGGAGGGGCCCCTCCCTCTCCATTGATCAGGAAACAGGGAATGGGGAGGGGGGTTTGGAAAGGTGTTTGGTGGAGACACATGTTTTTTGGAACAACAGTTGGTGTTTGGGAAGGACAAAGGAAGGAGTTGGTCTTTGGAAGGAGAAAGCAAGAAGACATCCCTGCCTGAAGCTGGATAACTTTGGAGACGCTTTTGGGAGTTGGACTGAGCAAGGAACTATGGACATTACATCTTGACCTCCAAGTTGAGTAATTATTTAGTTTACTTAATGTATACGGTACATGTTGTACATGCTTATATATATTTGTAGGCATATATTTTGTAAGCTATTAAGTTAAGTGTGTTGTATTGTGCATCCTATAGTTGTATGTGCAGATTTTTCCTTGTTTAGTAAAGCATTGATACACTACAGAAGTTTAAGCTTCCTTGATTTTACCACAGAGTAACCTTAATAGATAGACGTAAAGCAAAACAAATGGTAGGGGGTACATTTGTACCCCATTACCATTTCACGCAGGGGGGGCTGGGATCTGAGGGTCCCCTTTGTTAAAGGGGTCTTCCAGATTCCGATAAGCCCCCCGCCCGCAGACCCCCACAACCACCGGCAAGGGTTGTGGGAATGAGGCCCTTGTCCCCATCAATATGGGGACATGGTGCTTTGGGGTCACAGACTCTTTTCCTGCGGCCTGCCAGGTTGCGTGCTCGGATAAGGGTCTGGTGTGGATTTTTAGGGGGACCCCCACACTATTTTTTTTCTAAGTTTGGCGCGGGGGTCCCCTTAAAATCCAGACCAGACCTGAAGGGCCTGTAACGGATTTTGTTGGGAACCCCCACGCCATTTTTTTTTTATTTGGCGCGGAGTTCCCCTTAATATCCATACCAGACCTGAAGAACCTGGTAATGGAATTTGGGGGACCCCCACGCATTTTTTTTTTCAAAGACTTTCAATGACTTCTTTTATCTGTATTGACGGGAACCAGCAATTCATTACAGCCGCGAGTACTTTTAAATGACTATTATTTTACTTTAGAAATGTCATTTTGCTCTCGAACTGTTATAAACATGGAAAACATGCGCTACTTTACAGGCATACTATAAACACCCCCCAGGTATGATATTTAGGGCCAGTTCACACCGGATGCAGTGCAGTGCGTTTTTTTATGCATGAAAAACGCAAAGAAAGTTAATCACATTAATGCCAATGGCATAGTTCACACCACTGCAGTCCGTTCCAGTGCGTTTCAGAAAGGAAAAAAAAAATGGTCATGCTGCATTTTTTAGGTACAGAACTGTACTGGACCACAGTAAAACACATCAAAAACGCTACGGAACGTACCAAAAACGCACTGGAATGCACCTAAATGCACCAAAGACGCACTGCAACACACTTGTCCTAAGTGAAAAGAGGGGGAAAAAAAACACTGGACTGCATCAAAAACGCATCAAAAATGCACTGGAATGTGTCAAAATCGCGCATGCAGAAAAGCACCTGGAACACATCCAGACTGCGTTTCTATGGTGTGAACTAGGGCCAGTTCACACCATAGAAACGCAATCCGGATGCGTTCCAAGTGCTTTTTTGCATGCGCGTTTTTGATGCGTTCCAGTGCATTTATGGTACGTTTTTGATGCAGTCCAGTTCTTTTTTTTCACCCCTCTTTTTTTATTAACCATAGATAAGGACAAGTGTGTTCCAGTGCGTTTTTGGTGCATTTAGGTGTGTTCCTGTGCATTCCAGTGCGTTTATGATGCGTTTTGCTGCGTTCCAGTACAGTCCAGTGCAGGTAAAATGCAGCATGTTCTACTTTTTTTGTAGAACTGGACCAAATACTGCCATTTAGAACCATATAACCAACTTTCCATGCATTTTTGATGCATAAAAACGCAATGGACTGCATGCGGTGTGAAATGGCCCTTAAGCAATTTGGCATATTTAAAGGCACTTCTCCTTGTTTTGTTTTTGGTGCTGTCCAAATTGGTGACATTGATATATGTCTCTTACGGTGGGACCTGGGCCCCCATTTTAAGGGCAATAACTAGAAGATAAGCCAGCCAAGTGGGGACTAGCAAAATTAACAAATCAGTTCCCATAGACTGCAATGGTATTTGTTGGTAGGGGGGGGGGGGGGGTGTTTGTCCCATCTCTAATTTTGTAGCATGCTGGATGAAGTGCTTAATTTTGGACGGGGGGGGGGGGGGGTTATTTTCTGCTAGCTGCAGTTGTGTTGTTCTGAGCATGCCCAGGCAGTTCATTTTTTTTGGTGCATTTTGTGTGTGAACAGCACCTGGATATTTCTGGGCATGCTCAGAGAGTGTTTTTATGGGTTAGTAATTGATGGACATCCTTAACAGGTGTGCCCACTTTGAAGTTCAGTCTCTACATTGGGTGAACTTGCATTTTGGGTGTTTCATGGACTGTGCATGTGTTTTCAATTGCCTCATTAGCACACAAACCTATGTTATATAAATCTCGCAGCTAGCATCCTCTCCCTTGCCCTGAAAAGAGGCAAGTGTGTGTGTCCGGCAAAAAGTACATTTTGGTGTCCTTATCGAGTTTGTAACACATGTATTTTATTTGTTATGTCTTTGCAAAACAGGTGTTTGTTTTAATTTTGTTGATTGTATTTTTTTGTGTGGGGGATATGTTCCCCTGAAATATTTTTGATGTTGTTAATGTGTGTTGTTTGTTCACTTTGATTTAATTGTCTGTGCTGCATTATTTTGCAAAAACTTTTTCAAGATGTTGTGAGTCTGTGAGGTGACTAATGTTTCAAATTGACCATGTTTTTTATTTTGGCTTCCCTTTGTTTTTTTGACAAATAAAATTTGATGCAAAGTTTTGATGTTTGTTTTGTGTTTTCTTTGCAACAAATGTGACAGCTGATTGGCATGTCAAAACAAAACAGGTGTGATTTGTCTACCCTGGTGCCTTCATGCTAGCATATGCATGTATTGTGTGCTGCCATGGATAGTCACCAGGAAATGAAAAATACAGAGCGGTAAGCATTCATTTTTCCTTTTTACTGCAGTGATTCTCAGCCTCAGTCCTCAAGTACCCCAAATGGACTTGTTTTGTGAATTTATCTTATCGAGAATTGCTGTCCAAAATACCAAACCATTGACTGTGATTTAAAGCACATGTGCAAGATGAAGGAAAACCTGCAAACATGGCCTGTTGGGGGTACTTGAGAAGCACTGATTTAGAGCACTGCACTTAAAACTAGCTCAAAGCAATACGATTCTAATTGTGGGCATTTTGAGGGAAACCAAGTAAGTGTTGGAACCCCTGCTTGTTTTGTTTTTTTTAGGTTGGGCTTTGTGTCCCTTTTAGTAAAATTGGCTTTACTTCCTGTCACACAGCTAAACAGGAAGTGAAGGTAAAACCCTACCAATGTCTTTTATTGGGGACACACAGATCAATCTAACTAGTGTCCCCATTAAGCAAATTGCACTCTAGCACTTTGTTGTGTACACTCCAAATCATTGGGTAGTTTGGGGTTTAGTAAAGACAAATCCACTCTGCAGTAAAAGTGTAGCTGCTTAAAATCTGAGGGGAAGCACTGGTGATTGTAACATCCAATCATGTGTAGCGCTACCCTCAGTTAAGAGAGCCGCTGGGTTTTGTTTCGGGCCCTGTATACAGCACCACCAACCCCCGGCAATCTACTCAACCCACACTGGCACAGCTAGTCTAGGGAATGTTACCTCGTAACGGTCTATACCTGATTATACACAATCTGGCAGTATTGATAGATAACTACTATCTGCAAAGATGACACTAATACCAAGGCAATAAAATATAACTGGATTTACTTTTGGTATAAAGGTTCAAGGTTAAACACATCACATAGCATACATGCAGAGCCCTGCAGCAATAAACATATTCATCAGTGATAGTGCAGAGTGATCACCCGCCACGTGCAACTATCTTCTTTCCTTATGCGCAATATAGCGCAGCAACAACGTTTTAACCCCCACCCTGGTCAGGCCTGACTCAGATTAAATCTCAGTCCCCTATGAGAACAATTCTTCGCATGCAACTTGAACGGTGGTGCACTTTCAGGAAACAACATTTGTAATCCAAGGGTAGTAAATAAACAAGGTGGGCCAAGGCAGTCACTAGGCCCAACAAAGTAACAGGGTAATGAAGTGAGCAAGTGCTCGCTCACCACTCCGGACGCGGGCTTCCACCACTGTTTATCCGCACACAGTGTCTCCAACGGCCGGGTCTCCGGTCCAGCCGATGTCAGCAACTCGAGCAGGAACAGGTGCCACCCAGGCTCGGCGGTGGGGTGGAAGGCTCTTTGGTCGGTATGCAAGGCCCAGGCTTCAGGCCTTACACCGCAGCAGATCTGCACAGGGAGTCCTATTGCTTGCAGCGCGGTGTCCAAAGAGGCCGAGCTTAGCCTTGCCCCCTTCTTATATAGCCCCACCTATGAGTCTCTGCGGCGGCCCAATGCACCCTGGGTGCCGTACAGGGTTCTGGGTAACGTAGTCCAGGGGCCTTAAAGGAGACCCCGCTACACACTCCCCCCACTTAAACTCTTTGGTCCCCAAAGATAAATGTTAACACATACTACGCACAACATGAGACAAAGAGGCGTAAGATGTCGGCAGAGGAAGTTCCCACCAAAAACGAGGGGGTGGACTTCCTTGCCCACAGGTCACACTGTCATTCGTGGCCTGCCTAGCTGTGCCAGCGGGTGAGTTGGGGGTGCCCCCCACTAAATAAACAGTGGAGGGATCAGGGTCTTTCACACTCCTCCTGGCAGTGACCACAGTGTCTTCCGAGTTCTTCCCCATCTGTGGGTAAGTCAGTTTTCGGGGAGGCCTTATGGCCCTTCTCATCCTTTGTTCTCTTGGGATTTCTGGTTCTTATAATACAGGTTCCTCTTCTGGAACCGACTTGTGAGTTTCCACTGGTTCTAGAACACTCGACTCAGGAGCAGGGAGATACATAGAATCTCTTGGATCCTCCTCTAAGAGTAAGTCACAGGCATCTTCCCAAGAATCCGACAAAGGACTGGACGGGATGAACTCAGTAGCTTCTGTATTCAGTGTACTATCTATGGCATCTTCAGTAGGTGGAAGATCTATAGCAGAAGTTTCTGGGACCTGGGAAGGCCATAGCCAATCAAGTTCTTCTCTCTCATCCTCACTTAATTCAGAGACATCTGATTCTTCAATCTGAGGAGTCTGGGGCCGAGTGCTTGGCTTGGGAGTATCCAGGATGGAAGTTGACTCAGGGGAATCCCTCGCAGGGGGTATCCGAACTGCTTCAGCAAGTGGAAGTAAATGGTTCCGATGCCAAGTCCTTAAGGGCCCCACCTTTCCTTCTGGCTTTAGTCTGTAAACAGGTAGGCCCGGCAGTTTCTTGCAAATAACGTAGGGTTCAGGTCTCCATCTGTCTGCAAGCTTGTGCTTTCCAGGGACCCCCAAGTTCCGTAGCAGCACTCGGTCCCCAGGTTGCAGATCCTGAATCTGGACTTTCAAATCAACGTTTTTCTTGTTGCGGGCTCCCCTTTGATCCGAGGCTGCTTGTGCCTGCTCATAAGCCAATTTTAAACTGTGTCTGAGCCTATCTACATATCCCTTGTGAGAAGTGGCCGAGCAATGGTCTATGGAGGTACCAAAGGCCAGATATACCGGTAGTCTTGCTTCTCTTCCGAACATAAGTCAATAGGGTGAGTACCCTGTAGCGTCACTTGTGGTACTGTTGTATGCATGCACAATTGCTGCTATGTGTTTGCTCCAATGCTGCTTCTTTTCACTACTCAAAGTCCCCAGCATGTTGAGCAGGGTTCGGTTGAACCTCTCCGGCTGAGCATCACCTTGTGGATGGTAGGGGGTGGTTCTGGTCTTCTTGATCCCTAAGGAATCAAGGAGCTTCCGAATCAGCCGACTTTCAAAGTCCCTTCCTTGATCCGAGTGGAGCCCGTAGTGTACAAAGTATTTTTTTCCATGAGTACTTTAGCTACAGTGGAAGCCTTCTGGTCTTTGGTTGGAAAAGCCTGGGCATACCGGGTGAAATGGTCGGTTATCACCAGAACATTTCCTAGTCCACTCAAGTCGGGTTCGAGGCAGAGAAAATCAATTCATACCAAATCCAGTGGGCTTTGACTTTGCAGATGGCCCATTGGGGCAGCTTGGTGGGGTAAAGTCTTCCTCTGGATGCAGTGTGCACATGAGTGGCAGTATTCCTCGACTTTGGCCCTCATGCAGGGCCAATAGAACCGGTTCCTAACAAGCTGGAAGGTCCTTTCCGCTCCCAAGTGGCCATGATTGTCGTGCAGGGCGACCAGGGCGGTCTCTCGATGTTTCCCGGGTAGAAACAGTTGCCGTTTGTCTTCTAGGTCATCAGAGGGGCCTCTTCGGTAGACCACTCCCTGATGCACCTGCAGCCTGTCCCATTCCTTCCTCAGCAGACGAGCTTCTTTTGAAGGGTGGCGTAAGAGTTTATCTGGATCCTGACTCTCCAGGGCTTCCAGGACCAATCTCCCAATGGGGTCTTCCAATTGGTCGCACCTCAACTCCTTTTTTGACAGTTTTGGCAAGTCAGCCTCCTCCAGCTGGGTTACCCCACAGTATTGTTTGGGGACCCTTACTACAGTGACTCCTATCTCTTCTGCTCTTGAACCGCCACTGGCCTGGAGTTCAGCCCCCTGACAGAGGGCCCGCACCCCGTCGGGTGCCACTTGGGTCCAGTCTTCTGTACTGCTGGTAGGAGCATGGGATCTGCTTGACAAAGTGTCCGCATCTCGATTTCCAGCCCCAGGTCTATATTTCAGGCTAAAGTTGAACGCAGACAGGGCCGCCAGCCATCTGTGTCAGGTGGCATCCAGCTTTGCTGTGGTGAAAAGATAAGTAAGGGGGTTGTTATCAGTTTTCACTGTGAATTTCTCCCCATACAAATAGTCTTTGAGCTTGTCGACTACAGCCCATTTGAGGGCCAGGAACTCCAACTTGTGAGTGGGGTAGTTCTTTTCCGAGGGGGTTAGACTCCTGCTCACATATGCAATGGGTTGCAGTTGCCCTTCGTGCTCCTGATAGAGTACTCCTCCCAGGCCATCATGACTGGCATCCACATGGAGTTCATACGGTTTCTTTTGGTCTGCGTAAGCCAAGACAGGGGCAGTGGTTAGGCTTTTCTTCAACATCTGGAAGGCCTCTTCACACTTCTCGTTCCACTGGTCTTTGACTGACTCCCCCGGCTTCCTGGGGCCCGAGTCATCCTCTTCCCCTTCCGTCTTTAGCAGCTCATTCAGAGGTTTGGCAATCCGGGCAAACCCTTCCACGAACCTCCTGTAATAGGAGTTCTGTCACAGTGGTGGGCCTTAGCCAGGAGGTGACTGCCTCCAACTTTTCGGGGTCTGTAGCTACCCCTTCTTTGGACACTATGTGTCCCAGATAGTTAACGGATGACTGATAGAACTGGCATTTTTCGGGTGAAGGCTTGAGCCCCTCCTCACTGAGTCTTCTCAGAACCTTCTCCAGTCTCTCCTCATGCTCTTCCAGGGTTCTCCCAAAGACAATGATGTCATCTAAGTAAACAAGAACTTTGATGAGGTTCATGTCTCCCACAGTCTTTTCCATAAGGTGTTGAAAAGTGGCTGGAGCTCCAGACAGACCTTGGGGCATCCTGTCAAACTCAATGAACCCCACAGGAGTTATGAAAGCTGTCTTCTCCTTATCTTCTGGATGCATGGGGATCTGATAGTACCCACTCTTGAGATCCATTACACTGAACCACCTTGCTTCGGACAAGCTCTGTAAGGCATCCTCTATCCTCGGGGTGGTATACTGGTCAGGTATGGTTCTCCGGTTGAGGGTCCTGTAGTCTATACATAGCCTCAATGATCCATTCTTCTTCCTGACCACCACTATCGGAGAGGCATAGGGGCTTCTGGACTCAAGGCTAACACCGGTTCGCTTGAGCTCGGCGAGCTGCTCCCGCAAGTCTTCGAGGTCTGCCAATGGGACTCGCCGGACCCTCTCCCTGAAGTGTTTGTCTTCTTGGAGGCGGATTCTGTGGGTGGCACTCTTTGCACACCCCACATCGAACTCATCCTGGGAAAAGATCCTTCTCCACTTGGTCAACTGGGCCTTGGCTCTCTCTTTCCAAGCCCTTGGCAGGTTCGGGTTCTCAATACAGAACTTCTCCCAAATAGTCCTTTCTCCCTCTGTCTTCTCCACATCCGACAAGACAACCGGGGTAGCAGGGCTCACCTGGCCCAGTAACATCCTGGCTGGGATTTCCATAGGGCCATTCGTAGTATTCCTGACACTCACAGGTACTTTGCAGTGTGTCTTCTTCAAGGCCCTCAACGAGCCCGAGTGTTCTTCCCTTGGGTCAGGTTCCAACATGACAAAAGGCCCAGGCTGCTCCCAAGTGAGCTTCACAGTGGCTCTGAGACAGGTTACTTCGCCGGGTTGCAGCACTATTCCTCTTCTTCCCAGCCTCCAGACCTTTCCTACCCCTTCTTCAGGGGCCTTCTGCTCTAAGACCAGTCGCTGGTAGGCTGTCTTCAGCATTGGGTGGATCTTGGTGACCGTGGGGTCCTTCTTTCATACTAGAGGGGCCAAGAGTCTCCGAACCAGGTCTGTGTTGGTCCCTATAATTATGGAGCTCTTGTTAGCTCCAGGCGGTCGGGGCATACCATGGCCAGGGTGTCGAACACTTCAGCCTTCCCGGCTACAGATGGGTCAAAGGTCAGTTTTATGGACAGATAGCCATCATAAGGGAAGCTCCTGGTCCCAATCCCCCATATCTCCAACTCTTCAATCTTCTGGATGGGTGGCTTAGATGCTTGTCATAAAAGTCTCTGTATAACAGGGTCACTTGTGCCCCAGTATCCAATATGGCTCTTGTGTAGACTCCCTCCACCTGGACAGGTACTATGGGTGAGGGGCCTACCAGCTTCTCTGGATATTGCTTCGAAGGGGTCTCTTTCTTTTGATCTTTGCATTTCCCTTTTGGACTCTCTTTCTTCCATTCTATTAGTGCGTGGGTCAGTGAAGAATTCGACCTGACATCCATCACCCATGCGTTCTGGTGTGGGGACAGCGACATTACTAGCTGCTTCACCGCTACTTCTTGCCAAATCCCCGGGAGTTCAATAACTACTGCTGTGGCTGAATCGGTGCCAGCCACCATGCACCACTGTTCCACTTCCAATGGGTCCATGCTGGTACTGTGGCGCGTTGCTTGCTGTATCAGGATCCCGGGCTCGAGAGTCCCCACGTGTAGCGCTACCCCCAGTTAAGAGAGCCGCTGGGTTTTGTTTCGGGCCTTGTATACAGCACCACCAACCCCCGGCAATCTACTCAACCCACACTGGCACAGTTAGTCTAGGGAATGTTACCTCGTAACGGTCTATACCTGATTGTACACAATCTGGCAGTATTGATAGATAACTACTATCTGCAAAGATGACACTAATACCAAGGCAATAAAATATAACTGGATTTACTTTTGGTATAAAGGTTCAAGGTTAAACACATCACATAGCATACATGCAGAGCCCTGCAGCAATAAACATATTCATCAGTGATAGTGCAGAGTGATCACCCGCCACGTGCAACTATCTTCTTTCCTTATGCGCAATATGGCGCAGCAACAAAGTTTTAACCCCCACCCTGGTCAGGCCTGACTCAGATTAAAACTCAGTCCCCTATGAGAACAATTCTTCGCATGCAACTTGAACGGTGGTGCACTTTCAGGAAACTTTTGTAATCCAAGGGTAGTAAATAAACAAGGTGGGCCAAGGCAGTCACTAGGCCCAACAAAGTAACAGGGTAATGAAGTGAGCAAGTGCTCGCTCACCACTCTGGACGCAATCCCAGTCCGGGCTTCCACCACTGTGTATCCGCACACAGTGTCTCCAACGGACGGGTCTCCAGTCCAGCCGATGTCAGCAACTCGAGCAGGAACAGGTGCCACCCAGGCTCCACGGTGGGGTGGAAGGCTCTTTGGTCGGTATGCAAGGCCCAGGCTTCAGGCCTTACACCGCAGCAGATCCGCACAGGGAGTCCTATTGCTTGCAGCGCGGTGTCCAAAGAGGCCGAGCTTAGCCTCGCCCCCTTCTTATATAGCCCCACCCATGAGTCTCTGCGGCGGCCCAATGCACCCTGGGTTAGGGTGACCAGACGTCCCCGGTTTCCGGGGACAGTCCCCGGATTGAAGACACTGTCCCCGGAGCCCGTTTGTCCCCGGTTTTGTCCCCGGATTCAGGGACGATCCTGGGCGGGTGCACCACGCGCTGGTGCAGAGAGGGGGCGCCCAGGGCCGGCCCTATCATGGGTCCCGCTGGGCCGTCTCGGACAGGGAGGGGACTGGATTATACAGAGTTGGGATCTCCTGCTTATTCAACCTCCTGGGCCGGCTCTTATGATAGGCAGCTCACTGGTGACATCTATCATATGAGGGGGGACTTCATCTGAGTACAGCGGCCGTGCGAGATATACAGGAAATTCCCGCTCTGTATAATCCGTCTCCTCTCCTTGCTCGTTTTGCACTGATCACAGGTAAGGTTGGGCTGCTGGGCACTGAACAGGCTGGGCTGCTGGGCACTGAACAGGCTGGGCTGCTGGGCACTGAACAGGCTGGGCTGCTGGGCACTGAACAGGCTGGGCTGCTGGGCACTGAACAGGCTGGGCTGCTGGGCACTGAACAGGCTGGGCTGCAGGGCACTGAACAGGCTGGGCTGCAGGGCACTGAACAGGCTGGGCTGCTGGGCACTGAACAGGCTGGGCTGCTGGGCAATGAACAGGCTCGGCTGCTGGGCACTTTTCAAATGTGCTTTAAAACGCATGGTTTTCCCTTTTATGAACAAGAAAATAATGACGTTATGTGGTTCGGCTGGTATAATAATGCTATGGGGCTGGTATGGAATGATTTTCAGAAATAACGTATATATCATACAATCATTCCATAAACATTATGCTTATGTTTATTAAATAGTTTACCATTTGCCAATTTAAAAATAAAATAAAAACTGTCCCCGGATTTCATTTTAAAAATCTGGTCACCTTACCCTGGGTGCCGAACAGGGTTCTGGGTAGCGTAGTCCAGGGGCCTTAAAGGAGACCCCGCTACACATGTAAAAGCAAAGATGGTGTTTTTTTTTGTTTGCTTGCATGTCCCCCTTGGATATCCAGCAAGTGCACTTGTAGTGCAAAGTAGATTTGCCTTTAGTAAATAAACCCCAAAGTCCAAAATACCTAATCATTTGGGGTGTACCCCGCAAAATGCTGAAGTGCAATGTACATAATGGGGAAAGTATTTAGATTGACCTGTGTGTCCCCAAGGAAAGACATTGGTAGGGATTTACCCTCACTTCCTGTGTGGCTATGTGACAGGAAGTGAATTATTTGGAAGGATAAAGTGGCCAAATTTGGGAGTTGTCTTCACCCTATCAGGGGTGCAGACATCCCCCAAAACTGTCTAGACTTGTAATCCCTCTGCACTCTATCCCCAAGCAAAAATAAGAAAGGATTTCATTTAGTTTAACTTTTCAAAGTCACATTCCTAAGTTGAATTGTGATGCATGTCAATGGCCCATTTTGACCCTCTTTAATCACTTGAGATCAGCGCTATAACTGATCGACGGCCACAGCATGGTCCTCAATTGCCGGGAGTCCGTTAATAAACGTCCTCCCCTTTGCGCGCGCTGTGGTCACCGAGTCACTGTGACTCGGGTGATGACAGATCCGAGTAAGGGGCCGGTCCCTGCCCTTTACCATGTGATCAGCTGTCAGCAAATGACAGCTGATCACGTGATGTAAACAAAAGCTGGGTAATGGTTTTTGTTTTCTCCTTGTGCTGACAGCGTGAGCATAAAAAAAAAGGCAATCACCGGCTTATGTGCAAGGGACATCTGGGCCCGAAGAGGAAGAGGCAATTCTGCATCATCTGTGACAATTAGTAGCCCCTGCCAGTGCCACCTATCAATGCCCACCACTGGTGCCAATCAGTGCCACCTAGCAGTGCTGCCTATCAGTGCCAATCACTGCCAACTATCGTTGCCACCTAGCAGTGCCACTTCTCAATGCCCACCAGTGCCAACTAGCAATGCCACCTCTCAGTGCCCACCCTTGCCACCTTATCGGTGCCCATCAGTGCAGCCCATCAGTCCAGTCTCATCAGTGTACATCAATGAAGGAGAAAAATTACCTTTTTTCTAAATTTTCGAAATATTAACCACTTCCCTACCGCCCACCGTCAAATGACGTCCTTGGCTTTGTGCGGTGACATCTGAATGATGCCTGCAGTTGCAGGCATCATTCAGATATCATTCTTTTCAGCCGGCGATTCTGTGCACGATAAAAACGTTCCCCCGCTTGATCGTTCTTATAGACGGCGGGAGGGGACGTCCCCCCTCCCTCCCGCCGCCATCCGGTGCTTCTCCGGGCTCTCCCGTGCCATCTGGGGCTCGGAGAACGAATGGGATGGGAAGCATAGAGATGACTAGTGACCAGATGGTCACCAGTCATCTCTATGACCGTCGGAGGCCCGGGCGCGACGTTATGACATCACGCCGGGTTCCCGTATGTAAACAAAGCCGTGATCTCGGCTGTCAGCATGAGATTGGTGAATGTTTTTGACCGATCTCATGCTTTCCAGCCTGGAGGAGAGATGTGGGGTCTTATTGACCCTGCATCTCTCCATAAAGAGGACCTGTCACAATAGATTCCTGTTACAAGGGATGTTTACATTCCTTGTAATAGGAATAAAAGTGATCAAAAAAACAAAAAAGTAAAAAAAAGTAAAAAATTAAAAAAAGTAAAAAACAAAAAAAATAATAATAAAAATAAAAAAAACACCCATGTCCCCGGTAGCTTGCGCTCAGAAGCGAACACACACGTAAGTCCCGCCCACATATGTCAACGCCGTTCAAACCACACATGTGAGGTATTGCTGCGTGCGTTACAACAATTCTAGCACTAGACCTCCTCTGTAATGCGAAAATGGTAACGTGTAAAAAATTTTAAAGCATCGCCTAGGGAGATTTTTAAGTACTGAAGTTTGGTGTCATTCCATGAGTGTGCGCAATTTTAAAGCGTGACATGTTAGGTATCTATTTACTCAGCATAACAACATCTTTCACATTATACAAAATAATTGGGCTAACTTTACTGTTTTGTATTTTTTTTAAATTAATTAAACCATTTTTTTTCCAAAAAAAAGGCGTTTGAACATTTATTGCGCAAATACCGAGCAAGATAAAAACTTGCAATGGCCGCCATTTTATTCCCTAGGGTGTCTACTAAAAAAACATATATAATGTTTGGGGTTTTGAAGTAATTTTATAGCCATAAATTTATGATTTTTACATGAAGGAGAGAAGTGCCAGAATAGGCCCAGTGCTGAAGTGTTTTTTTTTTTTTTTAGTCGGTCTTTTGTATTTATAAAAAAAAAACCGCAGAGGTGATCAAATAGCACCAAATGAAAGCTCTATTTGTGTGCAAAAAAATAATAAATTTTCATTGGGTTACAGTGTTGTATGAGCGCACAATTGTCATTCAAAGTGTATCAGCGCTGAAATGTGAAAATTGGTCTGGGCAGGAAGGGGGTTTAAGTGGCCAGTAAGCAAGTGGTTAATATAAGGCTACATGCACACGGACGTTTTTCCAGCCGTTTGTTTGAGCATTTTTGGCAGCTTAAAAACGGCTCTCCATGTTAGCATATGGCCTCATGGCTACCATGGCGTTTTTGAGCTAAAAATGGCATAGGCGTTTTTAGGCCCCATGTACACGGGACGCTGGTGCAAAGTGTTCAGAACTAAGGTTGAAAGCGGCGTTTAGAAAGACGCGCTTTGTGGCGTTTGCATGCCGCATTTTACCACATTTGCGTCTATATGTGTTTAGTTAGGAAACATCATAAGGAGCTGCCCTAAGCTCCAAAAACAGTATTATTAATGATTTCAGCTATTTTGTGAGACCAGAGTGAGTATCAGCAGCTGAGAGAGCAGCAGTGTACTTGTATTTAGCGTGTCACTTGCCACGTCACCTGCCACAAGTTGTGGATTGTCCACTTGCCACGTCAGCTGCCCCAAGTTGTGGATTGTCCACTTGCCACGTCAGCTGCCCCAAGTTGTGGATTGTCCACTTGCCACGTCAGCTGCCCCAAGTTGTGGATTGTCCACTTGCCACGTCAGCTGCCACAAGTTGTGGATTGTCCACAATGCAATGGAAGCAATTTAATATTTTTTTTTATATATATATATTTTTAATGGTTTTTCCTCATTTGCCATAATTTTTCAGTTTATCAATGTAAAAAAATAGGTCACCTTTAAAAACGCTTCTAAACTAAAATGCGGCTAAACGCCAGTACCGTGTCTGAAACGTGGAAATCTTTGGCGTCTGAAGGCATTTTTTGGCTTTGTGAAAAACGAGGTTAAACGCAACTGCAGATTGTTTTTTCCAAGCCAAAAACAGTGTTTTTGATGTAATAGAATTCAATGGACCCGCATCCAAAACGCAAAAAGTACCGCGATTTTGCGGCGATTTGCGTTTTTTTTTAACCTGTTTATAGCTGGTTGTTAAAGGAGATGTAAAAAAAATAAACATTGGCTGGCTCTAAAAAAAAAAAATCTAGAAAAAAAAAACAGTGTGGGTTCCCCCCTCAGGGCCATACCAGGCCCTTGGGTCTAGTATGGATTCAAAGGGGACCCCCCCCCCACCAAAATGGAAAAAAAAATGGCGTGGGGGTCCCCCCAAAATCCATACCAGGCCCTTCAGGTCTGGTATGGATATTAAGGGGAACCCCTAAATAGTGTGGGGTCCCCCTAAAAATCCACACCAGACCCTTTATCCAAGCACGGAACCTGGCAGGCCGCAGGAAAAGAGGGGGGGACGAGAGAGCGGCCCCCCCTCCCTCCTGAACCGTACCAGGCTACATGCCCCCAACATGGGGAGGATGTCCCAATGTTGATGGGGACAAGGGCCTCTTCCCGACAACCCTGGCCGCTAGTTGTCGGGTCTGCGGGCGGGGGTCTTATCGGAATCCAGGAGCCCCCTTTAATAAGGGGGGACCCCAGATACCGGCCCCCCACCCTATGTGAATGAGTATGGGGTACATCGTACACCTACCCATTCACCTGGTGGCAAAAAAAGTCAATAAAAAACACAACACAGGTTTTTAAAGTAATTTATTAGGCAGCTCCGGGGGTCTTCTTCCGACTTCGGGGGTCTTTCTGCCGGGCGCCCCGCTATCTTCTTCCAGCTCTTTTGCTAGCGGGGTCCCGGTCTTCATCGTCGTCTTCTTCCGACTTTGGGGGTCTTTCTGCCGGGCGCCCCGCTATCTTCTTCCAGCTCTTTTGCTAGCGGGGTCCCGGTCTTCATCGTCGTCATCTTCTTCCAACTTCGGGGGGTCTTTTGTTCTGTTCGCCGGTGTCGTCTCCGCGCTCACCGGTTCTTCTCCCACTCTCCGGTGCCTTCTCCGTGCTCTCCGGTTCTTTCTGCCTTCTGCCGGGCGCCCCGCTATCTTCTTACAGCTCTTTTGCTACCGGGGTCCCGGTCTTCATCGTCGTCTTCTTCCCTCTTCTCTCCGCCCGATGTTGCCTCGTCGCTGTCTGCCGCTACAATGCTGTGTGGGCGGAGCGCACCCACTTATATTGGCATGGGGCGTGGTCACCGGGTGATGCCACTCGCTGACCCCGTATCACGTCACAGTCCCATCATTCCCCGGGACTGTGACGTGATATGGGGGGGGGTCAGCGGGTGGCATCACCCGGTGACCACGCCCCATGCCAATATAAGTGGGTGCGCTCCGCAGACAGAGCATTGTAGCGGCAGACAGCGACGAGGCAACATCGGGCAGAGAGAAGAGGGAAGAAGACGACGATGAAGACCGGGACCCCGCTAGCAAAAGAGCTGGAAGAAGATAGCGGGGCGCCCGGCAGAAGGCAGAAAGAACCGGAGATCGTGGAGAAGGCACCGGAGAGCGGGGGAAGAACCGGAGAGCGCGGAGACGACACCGGAGAACAGAACAAGAGACCCCACGAAGTTGGAAGAAGACGACGACGATGAAGACCGGGCCCCCGCTAGCAAAAGAGCTGGAAGAAGATAGCGGGGCGCCCGGCAGAAAGACCCCCGAAGTCGGAAGAAGACGACGATGAAGACCGGGACCCCGCTAGCAAAAGAGCTGGAAGAAGATAGCGGGGCGCCCGGCAGAAAGACCCCCAGAGTCGGAAGAAGACCCCCGGAGCTGCCTAATAAATTACTTTAAAAACCTGTGTTGTGCTTTTTATTGACTTTTTTTCCACCAGGTGAATGGGTAGGGATACTCGTACTCATTCACATAGGGTGGGGGGGCCTGGGATCTGGGGGCCCCCTTATTAAAGGGGGCTCCCGGATTCCGAAAAGCCCGCCGCCCGCAGACCCCGACAACCAACGGCCAGGGTTGCCGGGAAGAGGCCCTTGTCCCCATCAACATAGGGACAGGGTGCTTTGGGGTGGCGGGGGCGCAGGGCGCCCCCTGTACCAAAGCACCCACCCCCCCATGTTGAGGGCATGTGGCCTGGTACGATTCAGGAGGGGGGTGTGCTCGCCCCCCTTTCCTGACCTGCCAGGCTGCGTGCTCGGATAAGGGTCTGGTATGGATCTATGGATCTTGGGGGGGACCCCCACGCCAATTTTTGGCGTAGGGGGGTTTCCCTTCAAATCCATACCAGACCTAAGGGACAGGTATGCTCCTGGAGGGGAACCCATGCCATTTTTTTTTTAAAATTTGGCGTGGAGTTCCCCTTCATGATTCATACCAAACACGGGACAGCGAGCGCGAGGCTTGCAGTGCCCTGTGCCGAGAACCAGTGCGATGGCATCGCGCTGGAGACATTCTCGGCCAGGTAGTCGCCTCTAGGACACGACTTGAGCGGCTGCTTCACGCTCAAGTCGTGTCTAAGTTATCTCGCAAAGTCGCGCTGTCCCTGTGTCAACCGGCACACGAGTCGCCCCGCGAGTCGAATCATCTTCATCCGACTTCCCGGGCGACCTCTATTCAAATCAATGGGCTCCCCTAGGGAATCATTCATTTTGAATAGAGCGCCGCTCAAATTTTTATTTACTATAGCAGTGCGCCGCCGGTTCCTGCGCTCAATTAAGGATTAATCTGGTGCACCTATTAAGGTATGAACCGGCGCAGCGCACTGTTTATAGTAAATCACCCCCATGGTGTCTGAAGCGGAGGCAGAGATCATAAATGCACATTATTTGCGGATGATCTTTTATTGTTCACCACGGACCCTGTCACGACCCTACCTAATTTGGCTTCACTTCTCTCTAAATTTGGAGTGGTATCAGGCCTGACGGTCAATCAATCTAAATCAGAGGCAATGGATATTAATCTATCTGCCTCAATACGCGCTTCCTTTCCATTTCGGTGGTGCAAACAGGCCCTCCCCTACCTAGGAGTAAAACTCCCCCCAGGCATATCTACACCCCTCTTCTCTCTTCCACGACAGAAGATTTAAAGAATTGGCAGAACCATAGTCTTTCTTGGATGGGCAGAATAGGTGCCATTAAAATGATGACTTCCCAGAATTCTTTATTATTTTAGGTCCCTACCGATACCAGTTCCCGCAACATTTTTTAAACAACTCCAATCATAAATTTTCTAATTTATCTGGAGCCAGGGAGGTTGCAGAGTGGCTCGATCTTCCTTGTATGTCTCAAAGGGGCGGGGTGGATTGGGGTACCACACTTTTTGCGTTATTATAGAGCGGCCCAGTTTGTGCAACTCTACCAAATACTTTCTACAACTTACCACCCTGATTGGGTGAATCTAGAGGCACAGGCCAGTTCTCCACTCCCTATGGACCTTCTAATGTGGCTACCCCCTAGGGGAATGTAGAGCCATTCTGAGCCCCTCTCTCTCTCACTTACTGGGCCTCTGGAACAGGATGTGCAAAACATATTCTCTGAGGTCACCTCATACCTCAGTGGCCCCCAATTTCAGAAATCTGCACTTTCCCTCAGGACAACATCTACAACAGTTTGCATGGTGAATTAATAAAAGTTTATACAAGATAGCACATTTCAAAGATCATAAGGGTATTAGAAAGCCCTCCTACTTTTGAGATACTTTAGAAATGCCCCCGTCGTTTTGACTCTGCGAAATTACCCATTATTTACAATCGCTTTGTTGAGACCAGGGGGACACTACTACTAGAACATTTTACGAAAATAAATGCCTAAGAGGGCCTGGGACGCGGGATAGTATTTCGGAGTTGTATGTTTTGTTAATGGACCAGGGCTCTAAACTTTCCTATCAATTAGCTTGGGAGGCGGACCTGGGGGAGACTATTGACAAGGACTTTTGGTCCAAGTGGTCGACCATGGTGCACAAGGGAATTTTGAACACTTCTCTGGTGGGGGCGAATTACAAAGTATTGTCACGATGGTACCTTGTTTCGGCGCGGATAACTAAAATCTACCCAGATGCACTGCCTCTCTGTTTCAGGGGGTGTGGTCAAGAGGGCACAATGCTCCATACCTGGTGGACATGCCCGAAAGTCAAAAGATTTTGGATAAGAATTTTTAACTTGGTTTATTCGGTGACTGGAGTGAATATACCTAAAAATGTTAAGACTGCCTTATTTTCTGATCTTGCAAGTGAACTGCCCAGACACCTCAGGTCCCTCTTTTTTTTTTTTATCTTTTTGGCAGCTAAGATCAACCATAGCGTGAGCATGGAAAACCCGTCTGATAAATTAGCATTAGTGAAAAACAAAATTTTCTGGATCATGATAAATGAAAAATTGAATAGTATTCTTTGTGACCAAAAAAATCGGTTTGAAAGGGTTTGGAATCCTTGGATTAGATATCGCCAGTCACTGTGAGGGGCGGGGTGAGAGGTCAGTAGTCTGGAGCGTGGAGATTGATCGCAAACCTCTTTTATTTTCTCTCTTCTCTTTTTCTTCTCTTCCTCTTTTCCTCTTCTTTCATTTCTTCATACAAACGTATACTTTGCCCCCTTATTTGGGTTCCCACATGTTTGATAGTGGGCTCCAAGGTACATTAAGCCCAGCGTATACTTAATAACTAAGTTTTCTACTATAACTTTAAGCTGGGAAATCTGGTTCCACCACACGATAGTCCCTCTACGGGGAATTTCACTGTTCTGTCTTCCTCCCTTTTTTTTTCTGCAAGGCTTTTCGGAATCATACCAGAATAGCCTTGACTTGATATAAATGTTAATAATACTATCGTTAGGTATATAGTGAACTGTTTTATCGATCAGTGAGCTCTAGGCATCTCATGACCCATCACTTTGTTTATGGGACAGGAATGGACAGGGTTAGTACCTTTGTTTTATTATAGTTATATAATGATCCATTCGCACTGATCTGAGACCCACTATTGTAACACTGTTGTTTTTTTTTTTTTATATCATTTCCTTTTTATTTAGAAAAATTATTCTCATTATACACACACACTTATTGCATTTTATCTTTTAAAACACGAAATTTTTGGTGTTACGCATCGTATACATAATACTTTATCCTGTTAATATATTCTCCCTTCCCCCCCCTCTCCCGAACTACATCCATTTACTTTATTTCTTTGTGTCCAGTCACCACAATTTACTCCCTCCACCACGGCCACCACTCATCCCTCTCTGTTATAAACGCATTTTTCCTCCTTCCCTCTCCACCTCTCTCCCTTCTCTTCCCCCCCTGCTCGTTCACCCCATTCCTTCCCTCTCTTCTCCACCTTTCCCTCCCACAGCCCCTAATTTCCTACATCTGGAGTCTTTCCACTACTAGTTGAGGTGGCGCAAGAACAGCATCCCCCCAACCATGGTTTCCATATAGTGTCAAACTTTTTCACTTCTCCCTTTCGCCTATACATCAATCGCTCTCTTAGAAGCACAGAGTTCACACATGAAATCCACTGCTTCCCCGTAGGTGCCGCTGGTGACATCCAGTATTTTGCAATAAGTTTCCTGGCCAGATACATTAGTCTAGTCAGCAAACAATACATTCCTCTTGGGAACATCTCTATGTCGATGGCTCCCAGCAGATACACTAAGGGGTTTAAAGGAACCGATACCTGAGCTAATTTCGTAATGTACTGCGAGACTTCCTCCCAGTACCTATGGAGTTTTGGACATTTCCATATTAAGTGTATAAAGTCCCCTCTATGTACCTTACATTTTGGGCACAGGGGGGAGTCTTTTCCTCCCCACCTATATAGCTGCTCTGATGTTCTATATGTCCGATGCAAAATAAATAGTTGTGATAGTCTGTGGGATGCAGATACCGATACCACCGGGATGGACTTAAGTGCCATTTCCCACTGGTTCCCATCTATTTCCCCTATGTCCTCTGCCCATTTACTTCTACTTCTCAGGGAGGTATGATCCTGGACCGAGGACAACAATTCCATATACATTTTTGATATTAATCCCTTCCGGGTGTCTGCCCCAAGAACTTCCCTCAGCATGGGTGATGTTGACACTATCATAGGGTGTGTTATTTGTTGTACTTGAAGGGCATGACGGAGCTGAAGATATTGATAGAAGCCCCTAGGGCTTAACTGGAATTCCCGACATAGCTGTTCATATGTCTTCAGCTCCTTCCCGTCATATAATTGTGCAAAGAACCAGATCCCCCTCTCTTTCCAGGGGGTAAAGCCCTGCAATTTCTGTACCTCTAGGTATCTTTGGTTGTGCCATATCGGGGCAAAGGGCAGCAAACCCTTTATCTTTAAAGCTTTTCGAATCTCTCCCCATACTCTTTTAAGAAAGACGCCTGTAGGTGCTGAATCTGGTATACTCGGTAGGTCCATTTCCATGTGGGAGGCCGCTTCTAATATTGGGGCGGATGTAGTCACCATTTTGCATATCTGGTCCTCATTTCCCTCCCGCCCCCATCCTGCCATCTGCTGAAACTGTGAGGCCAGGAAGTACATTTTGGGGTGGGGTGTTGCCAATCCTCCTCTATCCTTTCCATACTGAAAAGTTACTAGGCTTATCCTGGCTGTCTTTTTTTTCCAGATTAATTCCCTCATTAGTGTATCAATCTGTTTAAACCACTTATTGGGGATCCATACTGGGGAATTATGGAATACATACAGTAACTGCGGGGCCCACACCATTTTTATTAGATTTGCCGGTCCTACTACTGACAGTGGAAGTTTACACCAGCTGTTGCATTTCGTTTTCTGTCTGTCCAACAGCGGGCCCAGGTTTAGCTGTATATACTCGGCCGGTTCTGCGGATACTACTACTCCCAAATATTTGAAACTTTTGCCACATCTATTTGTTCTGCCCCTTCCGGTAGCTGTTTCGTCCACTGATCTATGGGCATTAAAATAGATTTTGACCTATTAATGGTAAAACCTGAGAAACCTCCAAAATCCTGAATTATCCCCATCACTGCTCGCAATGAGGCGGCCGGGTCGCCTAGATATATAATCGCATCATCCGCATATAGAGATATTTTTTCCTCCTCCCGGCCCCTGAGAAATCCCACCACTTCCGGGGCACTACGTATCAGGATAGCCAGAGGCTCCACCGCCAGGGCAAACAGTAGTGGGGATAATGGGCACCCCTGGCGGGTACCTCTATATAGCTCAAATGGGGCGGAGACATTGTTATTAATCCGAAGTCTGGCTCTGGGTTTGGAATAGAGCACCTTCACCCACTTTATAAACTTATCCCCCAGTCCAAACCTTTCCAGGATCTCCAGGAGGTAGGGCCACTCCACACTGTCAAACGCCTTTGCGGCGTCCAGTGACAGTATGGCCCTACCCCCCGGATTATCCACCGGCACCTGTAGGTTCATATACAATCGCCTGATATTATCCGCGGTGGAGCGTGTGGGTATAAAGCCAGACTGGTCACGGTGGACCAGCCTGTCAATTACCTGAGATAGCCTCTTAGCTAGAATACTAGCCAGAAGCTTAACGTCCGCATTTAATAGGGAAATTGGACGATAAGAGTCCAAACGAAGCTTATCCTTCCCCGGTTTTGGAAGTACTATTATTATTGCCTCCTGCATGCTATCAGGTAGGCTACCTACTTCTACTGCCTCCATTAACGCCTGTAGCAGTGATGGCAGAAGGTCCTCCCCATATTGGGTATACACCTCTGCCGGTAGCCCATCCGGGCCTGGAGATTTATGGTGTGCAGCCCCCTCCAATGCCTCCGTCAATTCTTTTATTGTTATTGGGGAGTTTATCATTTCCCTATCGGCCTCAGAGAGCTGTGGGAATGGGCATGTTTGCAAAAACAGAGCAAGGTCAGATGGGGTGTAACTAGTTTTAGAGGAATATAAGTCCTTATAGTACCGCTGGAATTGATCCAGAATATCGGAACTAAGGATATATTTCTACCCAGATTCTGTCTTTATGGCAGAAATATTAGTTGATTCCCGCTGTTCTCTAGCTATAAGGGCGAGGAGACGACCCGTGTTTTCCCCTTCCTCGAAATAACTTTGTTGCTGAAAGTATCTCCTTTTCTCCGCTGCTGTTAACAAAACTGAATTATACATGGATTGCGCCTCTGTCCAGGAGTCATGGTTAGACTGGGAGGGGTCCGCTATTAGAGCCTGTTCTCTCAGCTTCATTTCTTCCCGTACCCTGCTTTCCCATTCCCTAGACCGAGTTTTAATTCCATTTATCTCTCTAATAAGGCATCCCCTTAGAAATGCCTTGAGTGTGTCCCATACTACCGCTGCGCTAGCGGATCCCCTATTAAAGTGCAAAAATTCCCGCATCGCCCTCTTCATTTTATCCTGAGACGGGTACAGAGTTAGCCAAAAAGGGTTCACTTTCCACAGCGGGTGGCCCGATGCAGTTGTAGCATCTAGCCGTACCCAAAATGGAGAGTGATCCGATAACATTCGCGGCTCGTAGGCCGACTCCCTTACCCGCTGCATAAGTACCTCGATCCCTAAACCCAGGTCAATACGGGAGAGTCCGTCGTGCGTGGCGGAGTAGCATGAGTAGCTTCTATCCTCCGCATGCCTCTCTCGCCACACATCTCGAAGTCCCAACTCCAAGAGTAGGGAGGCAAAGGCCGTCCTACCAGCCCTCTGCCTCACCACTCTTGGCGTCAAGGACATTCTATCCAGAGACATGTCCAAAACATTATTAAAGTCACCTAGCACCAGTACCGGAATGTCTGGAAAAAGGGCCATGAATTGTGCTAAACTTCTAAGAGAGCCTGCCGAGAATGGTGGAGGGATATAAACTGAGGCGACAATACACACTAATCCATTAAGTTTGCAAAGCAAAAAAACATACCTACCCTCCCCGTCCACCTCCTGTCGAATGCATTCAAAAGAAACGTCGGTAGACACCATCACACTCACTCCTCGTGAGTGTGACGTGTGCATAGAGTGAAATTGTATCGGGTATCTGCGTGAATGCAGAAGGTGGACAGAGTCGGGTCGCACATGCGTTTCCTGCAAGCAAATTATCTGGGGTTTCATTCTATCCAGGTATTTAAACATTGCCTTTCCCCCAGACCCCTAACATTCCAGGTCATTAATACCATCCCCTCGTTGTTCACTTTAACCATTGTATATACCTAAAAAAATAATCATTTACAATCAATAAGAAAATAGATAAATAAATGAGTAAAATAAAATTATTAATATATCCAAATTAATTTGCCCTTCTAATAGGGATCTAACCCTAGTGGGGTGCAAGTAGCAGTACCAAGGTACCAAACTATACATTTGTAGTAATTTCCTTATTTTTGTGAAGTGTATATAGCAGACCTTTTATTTGAGGTGTTTTCCCATAATCCCTTGTGATGTAGCTCCCTCTCCCTCCCCTACCCTTCCTAACACCCCCTCTTTACCTCTACCCCCCCCCTCCCCACCCCCTCCCTCCTTGCCCAACTGGGCCTACCCTCTGGGTTTTGCCAGTGGCCTTTACTCTGCTCTCATTCCCTCTCACCTTCCCTCTATCATACATCACTCTATACCCCTACTCTGAGGATCTCACCCCCCTCCCCCCTCCGACTCTTTAATACTTTTCCTGTGTTTTACTATTTATACCCATTAATGTATTAGATTTATCAGATCTGCCCCATTTCAAACTAATTCGTGTAACCCCCCCCCAAAAAAAAGTGCTTTTGCTAGTGCTTTATTCATTATTTCCCCTCCCAACCCCGTATTTAACTATGTATTACAAAAAAAAGAGGGGGGGAGAGGGGGAAAAGAGAAGAAACTCCCCCCTCAAAAGTTCCCCCCTCCCCCCTCCCCTCCCCGGGGGGGGGAGGCAACAAAAAAAACAACAAAACAAAAAAAAAAAAAAAGTGGGAACAAACTCCCTCAGCGTCCAATTAGTCTCTTGTCTCTTGCCCTGCCGTCTCTTGTAGGGTTTTCCTGTTATCTTCCAGCCACCTCTCAACACTCGTTGGGGAATCAAAGAAATGTATGCCATTCAGCGCTGTTACCCGCAGGCGGGCAGGGTATAGGAGTGCGTAGTCCATCTTATTTTCCTGGAGAGTACGTTTGATCGATATGAAGGCCGCTCGCCTCCTTTGGAGTTCAGGGGAGAAATCCTGGTAAAATGAAATTCTTGTCCCCCTATATAGGACTTCCCCCATTTCTCTTGCCTTCCGGAGTATAATCTCTTTGTCTCTATAATTAAGCATTTTTAAGATTAATGGTCTTGGTCTTGGACGCTCATTTCCCTGAGGGGGTCTAAAGGGGACTCGATGGGCGCGTTCTATACCAAAAAAAGGTGAAAAGGAGGTTACCCCAAATGTCTCCTTGAACCACCCCTCCAGGAATGATATAGCGTCAGTTCCCTCACTTCGTTCAGGCATGCCAATAATTCTAATGTTACTTCTCCGATTCCTATTTTCTAATTCATCGATTTTAGCGGCCTGAATATCCATTTGTTTTTTCATCCCCGCAATATCTTGACTAAGCGGGAATAACACGTCTTCAGCTGAGCTTAGCCTTTCCTCTAGGGCTGTGGTTCTTTCAAACACTGTTGTTGACGCAAAACTTGTATCATTGAGAACCCTTGTTGTCTGTCAAAACTTGATTTCAATAAAAACCATTGGAAAAGAAAAAATGCCAGCATGAATGATCTCTCTAGTGGCGGTGTCAGTCTGCCAACTACATGGATAGCATTGCTAGTACTCTCCGATCCGACGCGTTTCCATACAACTGTTGTCTACTGGGAAATGGAGACTCTATTTTTTGCATCATTAAATTGCTATCATATTGTTCACACACACACACACATACTTTATGTTTGAACACCTAGGTAGATATCTTGTTTAACCATTTTTACTGAATGAAACGGATTCATTCAGTGTCTTTTGTTGTAATTAGCTGTGATTGACCAAAGCCAGGGCCGGCCCCACCATGGGACCCGATGGTACCTCGGTCCCAGGCGGCACTTTCAGGGGGGCGGCAAAATCAATGTTCAAACTGCAGGGCTGCCTAAAAATCAGTGCACTCTGTGTTTGAGCCGAGCTCAGCAATGGGCAGCGGTGGGTGTCCTGTGATTGGCCGAGCGAGCAGGTCATGTGCGGGACGGACGGCGGACATAGAGGCTTGTGATTCGCCTGTAGGAGCTGGACTGTGGGTAATCGCGCCAGCCCTGGATGATCCCGGAGTCCTAACTTGCGCTGTGTGTCACTGTTTCCTGAGGTCCGTCTCTCTCATCTGCTCTGTCAGCCGCCCCCGGCTCCCCCCTCCTCTCTATCAGCTGCCCCCCTCCTCTTTATCAGCCGCCCGCGCCCCTCCCTCCTCTCTATCAGCCGCCCCCCTCCTCTTTATCAGCCGTCCCCCCTCCTCTCTATCAGCCGCCCACAGCACCCCCTCCTCTTTATCAGCCGCCCCCCCTCCTCTTTATCAGCCGCCCCCCCTCCTATTTATCAGCCACCCCCCTCCTCTCTATCAGCCGCCCCCCTCTTTATAAGCCGCCCCCTCCTCCTTTATAAGCCGCCCCCTCCTCTCTATCAGCCGCCCCCCTCCTCTCTATCAGCCACCCCCCTCCTCTTTATCAGCCGCCCCCTCCTCTCTGTCAGCCGCCCCCCTCCTCTCTATCAGCTGCCCCCCCTCCTCTTTATCAGCTGCCCCCCCCTCCTCTCTGTCAGCCGCCCCCCTCCTCTTTATCAGCCGACCCCCTCCTCTCTGTCAGCCGCCCTCTTCTTCCTCTCTGTCAGCCGCCCCCCTCTTCCTCTCTGTCAGCTGCCCCCCCTTCTCTCTGTCAGCCACCCCCCCTCTTCCTCTCTGTCAGCCACCCCCCTCACTGCAGTTCCGCCCTCACTGTGCAGCTGTTGGCAGCAGAGAGATTACATCATCTCTCTGCCGCCTGCCTTGACTCTGGGACACAGCAAGTGGCAATCCGCTACGTGTGGCAGGTGAAGTGGCAAGTGACAATCTGCAATGTGTGGCAGGTGACGTCATGGCAAGTGACAATCTGCTACGTGTGGCAGGTGACATTGTGGCAAGTGACAATCCGCAATGTGTGGTAGGTGGCGTCGTGGCAAGTGACAATCCACAATGTGTGGCAAGTGACAATCCGCAATGTGTGGCAGGTGGCGTCGTGGCAAGTGACAATCCGCAATGTGTGGCATCGTGGCAAGTGACAATCTGCAATGTGTGGCAGGTGCCGTCCTGGCAAGTGACAATCCGCAATGTGTGGCATCGTGGCAAGTGACAATTTGCAATGTGTGGCAGGTGGCGTCGTGGCAAGTGACAATCCGCAATGTGTGGCAGGTGGCGTTGTGGCAAGTGACAATCCGCAATGTGTGGCAGGTGGCGTCGTGGCAAGTGACAATCCGCAACAAGTGACAATCTGCATCTGGTGGCAGGTGACGTGGCAAGTGACACACTTGGGGCTCCCACTGATTCTGAATTATGGTGAGTTGAACTATTTTATTTTATATAACAATGTAATAATAGAAATAATGCAATTCAATAATTTTTTTTGTGATTCGGCACTGCATCGATTTTACTGACAATTGCACGGTCGTGTGACGTTGTACCTAAACAAATAGAGCTTTCTTTTTGTGGTATTTGATCACTTCTGCAGTCTTTATTTTTTGTGCTATAAACAAAAATAGCGACAACTTTGAAAAAAAAATATTTGTTTTACTTTTTGCTATAATAAACATCTAAAAAAATAAAAATAAAAATGTCTTCATCAGTTTAGGTCGACATGTATTCTTTTACATATGTTTGGTAAAAGAAAACCGCAATAAGTGTATATTGATTGGTTTGCACAAAAGTTATTGCGTGTACCAAATAGAGGATAGATTTATGGCATTTTTATTGATTGGACACTTTTGACACTTTTTTGGGACCAGTGACATTTATCCACTTAACGACCGCTCACTGTATATATACGTCGGCAGAATGGCACGGACAGGCACAATCACGTACCTGTACGTGCCTGCCTTCGTATAGTTGGGGGGTCCCATCGGACCCCCCTTCTATACAGTGAGCGGTCGGCATCGTTCCGGGAGCGATCCGTGATGAGGGGACGGCCATTCGTTTCCGGCCACCCCCTCGCGATCGCTCCCGGCGAATGAGAATCTTCTTCCTATGCCTGTGTAATGTAAACACAGGCAGAGGAAGTGATGTCATCTCTCCATGCGGCGGTCTTTTCGATCCGGCGCGAGGAGAGAAGACATCTCACAGTAAGTGCACCAACACTACACTGACACCAGTACATGTAGGCACACTTACACCCCCCAGTCACCCCCAGATCACCCCCCAGATCACCCCCAGTACCCCCAGTGATACTGCACCGTTTGCAGTGGTCATTTTTTTACTGATCACTGCAATCAGTGTCATTTGTGACAGTAAAAAGTTGCAGGGCATCTGTCATCGGGACCCCACAAGAGGGCGGGTGTGGCCATCCTAATCAAACAGGGGTCCCCCTTCACATACTCGTCCCACTACAGCGATCCCCAAGGTCACTTTCTTATCCTCCGGGGCCTCTGGCTGGACAGGGAGATCACATTCTGTGTAGTCTATGTTCCAAATGTCAGGCAGACTGGATTCCTAAATAAGGCGCTAGCTCGCCTCTTTCGCTCGGATCATGGGGTGTTAGTGGTGGGGGGGGACTTTAACCTAACCCAATCGGAGCTGGCGGATCATCAGGGGGTGGACCCCAGGGCGCCCACACCAAGAGCACTTAGAGACACAAAGCTCTTCCGCCAAATTACCAGAAGGTATGCCCTCTTTGACGCCTGGCGGGCTCTTCACCCTGGCGAGCGACACTTCACCTTTTATTCGGCCCCCCATCGCACGCACTCCCGCATAGACTACATCTTTGTCAACAACGCTACCCTACGCATGACCCGAACTGCACAGATTCTGCCGATCTCGTGGTCTGATCACGCCCCGGTAGAGATAACCCAGGCGCCCCAACACATAGACCCTGCACTTGGCGTCTAAACACGTTCCTATTACAACACCTCCCCTCCAAAACTGAACTAAATACCACGCTACAACATTATCTGGTAGACAACAACACGGGGGATGTATCCGTATCCACATTGTGGGAAGCCCATAAGGCGGTGATGAGGGGCAGATGCATGGCCCTCTCCTCAGCCATGAAAAAGGACGCGCAGGCCCTGCAGAAGCACACAGAAAAAGAGCTTAAAAACCTAGAAAAGCAGCTTCAATACAGCCCCACATTGGCCCTCCTGAAAAAAATTACGGCCCTCAGAACAACGTTAGGGGACCTGGCCCTGGGCCGAGTAGAGAAAGCCTTACTCAAATTGAAACAGATGTTTTATGACAAGGGGAATAAAGCCCACACGCTTCTGGCCCGGAAGCTCCGGGATAATACTCAAATGTCGACCCCACACCAGATCCAAAACAGCTCAGGCTGCCTGGTCTCCCACCCTACTGACATAGCCCATTCCTTTGAGTTATTCTACAAGGCCCTGTACAATAACCCTGACATCCCCACAAACCCCCCCTCGTCTGACCTGACTAAACGTATCCAGCAATACCTGAACCTTAGTGGCGTATCGCAGCTCCAATCTACAGATCTTGACTCCTTGAATGCCCGATCACACAAGAGGAAATAGAGCAGACCATCAAATCCTTACCTAATCGCAAAGCCCCAGGCCCAGATGGCTTCCCGTACGAGTACTACAAGGAATTTCTCCCGCTCCTCCTCCCCTACATGTGCAAGCTCTTCAATGCCTTCCTTCATGACACCCCGATCCCGAGGGATATGCAGAGCTCCTTTATCACAGTGATCCCCAAACCCGGGAAGGACCCCTCCCTTTGTGCTAACTATAGACCAATCACCCTGCTGAATTCGGACCTTAAAATATTCACTAAACTCCTATCTATGCGCCTGAACACGGTCTTACCCTCCCTGATCCATAAAGATCAGGTGGGATTTGTCCCCTTCCGCCAAGCGGGAGACAATACTAGGAAGATTATAGACCTGGTCGAGGTGGCGAACAGGGAGGGGGCACAAGCCCTGCTGCTGAGCTTGGATGCGGAAAAAGCATTTGATCGCCTGGGGTGGCCCTTCCTGTTCGCCACGCTCCGCCATGTGGGATTCAGGGGACCCTTCTATAGAGCCATACAACACCTATACTCGAACCCATCTTCCCAGGTCAGGACCCCCTTCGCCCTGTCCGCTTCGCTGCCAGTGCAGAATGGCACCAGACAGGGGTGTCCGCTATCACCCCTGCTCTTTGCGCTATGTGTTGAACCCCTAGCAGCAACAATTCGTAACAACCCGGACATTAAGGGCATAAGGGTACGGGACTGGGAGTTTAAAATCTCCCTGTTCGCAGATGACATCATTTTCTCCTTAATCCAACCCAGAACCTCCCTTCCAATACTTCACGCAGAACTAGATCGCTATGGGGCTCTATCGGGATATAAAATTAATGCTTTTAAGTCGGAAGACCTCCCAATCAATACATCAGAGGGGGAGGTAGCGCACCTGAAAGCCAATTTCCCCTATAGCTGGAAATCTACCGCCCTAAAGTACTTGGGAATTAATATCACCCCGCAATACTCTACTCTATACCAGGAAAACTTCCCCCCTCTTTTTCACAATATCAGGACCCTTCTCCAGCAATGGAAAAAGCACCACATCTCCTTACTCGGAAGGATCGCATCTGTGAAGATGACGATCCTCCCGAAACTACTGTATCTCTTTCAGACCCTACCCATTCCCGTCCCCTATGGCCAACTGAAACACTTACAAGCAGACTTACTGCAATTCACCTGGAATTACAGGAGGCATAGGGTCCCACGTTCGGTGTTGCAGGCGGCTAGATCGGATGGTGGCCTAGCTTTCCCCAACCTTACTAAATACTACCAGGCGGCACAACTGAGGGCGATAACTTCTTGGTTTACACTCCGTTCTTATATCAAATGGACCGAGATAGAGAAATTGTGGTTAGCTCCGATACACCCAAACAACCTTCTATGGAACGCGAACGCTGAGGTAGAACCTGCACGATTACTGGGACCGATGGCGCAGCTTAGGAGACTATGGCGCAAACTGACACGTCAACATAGACTGGCCTCTGACAGCTCGCTCCTGACCTCATTTGCCTGCAACCCCAATATGCCAGATAGCTTAACCTACCAAATGTCCCCCCCCTGGACTACGAGAAACCTCTTTCAATTTGGAAATTTGATAGACCCTCGCACACGCAAACTGCGTTTCTTTGCAGATCTGCAGTCCCAATATGGCCTCCCCAAGCAGGTTTTCTACGGGTATCTCCAGATTCGCCACTATGCCTTAACCTTCGCTCCAACTCTGCAATTTTCCCCTCCTACCCCTTTTGAAAATCTCATTCTGGCAGGCTCTGCACAGAGGTCTGATCTCGGATATTTACAAAATATTAAATGAGAGGCCCTTTGACTCAATGGGCAAACACAACTATATGATCAAATGGGAAAAGGCACTGGGAGAGGAGATATCCGTGGAACAATGGAGGGTCATATGGAACCATGCGTCAAAAACGTTGCTATGCACGCTTTATAAGAAAAATATATACAAGATACTGTACTTTTGGTACATGACTCCTGATGTTCTTCATGCCATCCACCCAGCCAGCTCGGACCGCTGCTGGAGATGCCAGGGAGCAAAGGGAACACTGTACCATATTTATTGGGAATGCCCGCTGATAACACCCTACTGGAACTCTGTTCACCAACTACTGATTCGTCTCCTTGAGACGGCAGTACCATTTACCCCTAAATTCTTCTTGCTGGGACTGATGTCTCTGAAGGCCCCACGCCCATATAAGAAACTAGCCAGACATGTCCTTGGGGCAGCGCGCTGCTTAGTGGCACTGAACTGGAAGCGCAGCTCCCCTTCTTCGGAGGGAGCGCTGTATGCCAGGATTAGGGATGTAGAATTGATGGAGAGGATGACGGCGAGGATCCACGATCGCCTAGACGCGCACAACATGGTCTGGGAGTTGTGGCACCGCCGGGAGGACCACAGTGACTCAGAGCCAGGTACATCTTGATGACATTCCCCCCCTACCCCCCTCTCTCTCCCACCTTCTCTCCCCCTTCCCTTTTTTATTTTTTATTTATTTTTTTTCCTTTCTTTCTTCCTTTCCCTATCTATTCTTTCCCTCTTCATGGGAGTCCTCATGGGACCCATGCACTCGAGTATCTAATAGCCTTATCAGTTCAAAGGTTTTGTTGATAGCACTATACGTACACGTTAAGATAACCTGATGAGATCAGAAAATTGCATAGCTGGCAGATGTACAGTGCTTACACGCTCAGGAACTCTTACAAATGTATAACCCAGAATGGAAAGCGATTATTCTGTTTGCTGTAAGACCAATGCATTTAACCTGTATCTGATATAACTTTAAATAAAACAGTTATTGATAATAAAAAAAGTTGCAGGACAGTTAGGTTTAGGCCCCTTTAGGTCCAGGGTAGCCCCCTAACCCCCCCTAATAAAGGTTTAACCCCTTGATCGCCCCCCAGGTAACCCTTTCACCCCCTAACGCCAGCGTCACTAAGCGATCGTTTTTCCGATCACTGTATTAGTGCCGGTGGTGCCCTAGATAGCCAGATATTTTTTTTTAGGTTCGCCGCAGGTTTTTATAGCGTCAGGTACCCCCATATATTATTTTAACCCCCTGATTGCCCCTAGAGTTAACCCTTTCACCAGTGATCACCGTATAAGTGTCACTGGTGACAATGGTTAGCCAGTTAGTTATTTAGTTATTTAGGTTACCCGTCAGGTTTTTATATAGCATCAGGTACCCCCATATATAAACTAATAAAGGTTTTAACCCCCTGATTGCCCCTAGTTAACCCTTTCACCAGTGATTACCATATAAGTGTTACGGGTGACGCTGGTTGGTTAGTTTGCTTTTTATAGCATCAGGGCACCCGCTGTATATAACCCAATAAAGGTTTAACCCCCTGATCGCCTGGCGGCTGATATCAATTAGGTTTTAGCGCCAGAGAGGGTCTGCGTCGCCCCAGGCAGCGTTAGGTTAGTGCCAGTAACGCTAACACCCACGCGCAAAGCATACACCTCCCTTAGTGGTATAGTATCTGAACAGATCAATATCTGATCTGATCAGATCTATACTAGCGTCCCCAGCGGTTTAGGGTTCCCAAAAACGCAGTGTTGGCGGGATCAGCCTAGATACCTGCTAGCACCTGCGTTTAGCCCCTCCGCCCAGCCCAGCCCAGCCCACCCAAGTGCAGTATCGATCGATCACTGTAACTTACCTAACACAACACACATAACTGCAGCGTTCGCAGAGACAGTCCTGATCCCTGCGATCGCTAACAGTTTTTTTTGAAGCGTTTGATACATTTGCTGACAGTCAGGTGCTTTTTTACCTGTGAATCTTACTAGTGTACCCCTAAATTTAGAGCCCAAAATGGCAAATCAAAGGTACACTAGTAAAGAGGCCTACGAGATTCTGAGCATGACAGATAGTGAAGAGGAGGTCACGCATCTGTCAGATTCAGGCTCAGAATATCTTCCCGTAGAAGACAGTGAAGTCAGCGGTTCCATGTCAGATAGCTCTGACGACGAAGATGAGGTCCCTGCTAAGGTCAGGCGTACCCGATCCCGATCTTCTGAGGTTGTTGAGGAGCAAGAACCGCAGGGCTCTCGTATCATGGAGCAGAGTAGTACTAGCGCCGCTATTCCTTCTGGTGAATTGGCAAGCACCAGCGGCCTAGTACAGCCTGGGCGTACATCCAGCACTGCAGTATCACGTGGTGACGTGGCGAGTCCCATAAGTGCAGTTCAAGCTGGCGAGGTGGCAAGCACAAGTAGTGTCCCGCTGCCACCAAGAAGAAGACAAAGGCAGGCCCGTCGTGCCCATAGTGCCCTTCCTGCAGAATTTGCCTATCCTGATTGGGTCCCCACCACTTCTGCAGAACCCGTACTTCCCCCATTTACTGCCCAACCCGGTATTCAGGTGGAAACAGCTGATTTTATACCAGATGATTTTTATTCGCTGTTTTTCACGGAAGATCTCTATAGATCTATTGTGGACCAGAGTAATTTATATGCTGGTCAATTCATCCCCAGTTGCCTTCCATTGACAAAGATTGGAAACCAATTACGGTTTCCGAATTTAAGACCTTTCTGGGCCTTTCCCTTAACATGGGCACACATAAATTCCCGTCATTGCGTGCTTATTGGTCCACGCACCCAATTGACCACATGCCCGTGTTCTCTGCCTCCATGCCCAGGAAACGATACAAGCAGATCTTGCCGTTCATGCATTTCAACGACAATGATCTTTGTCGTCCACGTGGAGACCCTGAATACGACCGGCTCTACAAAATTCGGCCCCTCATAAACCACTTTAATGAACGTTTTGCAGCCTTGTTTATTCCCGATCAAGTTGTCTGCGTTGATGAGTCCCTGATTAAATTTTCTGGCCGCTTCTCTTTCAAGCAGTACCTTCCCAGCAAGCGTGCCAGATACGGGGTCAAGCTCTATAAGTTCTGTGACAGGGCAACAGGCTATGTATGGAGCTTTATGGTTTATGAGGGAAAAGATAGTCAGGTTGAGCCGGTCAACTGCCCGGATTACATAGGGAGCGCTGGCAAGATAGTGTGGAACTTGGTGTCACCCTTATTCGGAAAGGGGTACCACTTGTATGTGGACAATTATTACACGAGCGTGCCACTGTTTAGTCACTTGTTTGATCATCAGATTGGAGCATGTGGCACCGTGCGACCTAATCGCCGGGGCTTTCCCCAGAGGTTTGTAGATTCCCGTCTTAGGCTGGGGGAGAGAGCCTGCTTGAAGTGTAATAACTTGCTCGCTGTGAAGTGGAGGGATAATAAGAATGTTTTCCTTCTTACCTCCATTCATGCAGACACGACAGTCCAAATTCGTACAGCGACTGGTGTTGTGGAGAAACCCCTCTGTGTCCACGAATATAACCAAAATATGGGAGGGGTGGACCTCAACGACCAGTTGTTGGCGCCGTATCTAATTGACCGTAAGGCGAGACGCTGGTACAAAAAAGTGTCTCTATCCTTATTCCAATTGGCTTTGCTGAACGCTCATGTGCTATACAGAGCTTCAGGCGGGACGTTATCTCTCCTAAAATTCCAGGATGAGATAGTCACAGAACTCCTGTATCCAGGCGGTTCTGCACCTCACCATCCCCAACCAAATGTAGTAAGCCGGCTGCATGAGAGGCATTATCCGTATGTCCTCGAGAGTACCCCTACCCAACGAGCCCCCCAAAAAAGATGTTGTGTCTGTAGCAAGCGCGGATTTAGGCGTGACACCCGTTATTTTTGTCCACGCTGTCCTGACAATCCTGGTCTTTGCATTGGTAAATGTTTTGAACGCTTCCACTCAAAAGTGATGTTTTAGCGTAGGGTACAGCATTGCACAGAACAGGACACACTTACACAGGGTCTCCCAAGATGCCATCGCATTTTGAGAGACCCGAACCATTACAGTTGTTAAAGTTACAAAAAAAGTGTAAAAAAAAAAAAAAAAAAAAGGAAAAACAAAAAACGCAAAAAAAAATAAAAGAAAAAAAAAAATAGTTGTCATTTTATTGTTCTCTCTTTCTCTCTATTTTCTCTCTATTGTTCTGCTCTTTTTTACTGTATTCTATTCTGCAATGTTTTATCATGCTTGCTTTTCAGGTATGTAATTTTTTGTTTTCAGGTGCGCCATTCAGCTGCAGCGCGGAATTATTTATCTTGACAGCAACAGCGTTTGCTCCCACGATACATAAAGCCGTGACTCCAGTGCTGTAGGAGGTGATTTCACCACCACAGTTAAAAAAAACAGCATATATGCCGAAGCATGGGGGCAGCAGGGGCGGAGGAGCGATTTTGCTCCTAATGCCGCATACATACGGTTGAAATTCCGACGGAGGCTTGCCCGTGGAAAAGCCTGACCGTGTGTACGCAGCATAACCTTTTATGCCGCGTACATGCGGTCGAAATTCCGACGGAGGCTTGCCCGTGGAAAAGTCAGACCGTGTGTACGCGGCATAACTTTTTTGCGGGAGGATGCCCCCATGCTTCGGCATATATATATTTTAGGCACAGGATGCGTTAAAAAAATGTTTTATTTTTTACTAGTTTTTTTTTGGTATTTGCTTTGCAGGTATGGTATGGTAAGGTCTTACTGTTATACTGTAATGTTACTTTGTTTTAATATTAACCATCATTTGCTTAGCAGGTACGCCATTCAGTTGCAGCGCGGATCTATTTATCTTGACAGCAACAGCGTTTGCTCCCACGATACATAAAGCCGTGACTCCAATGCTGTAGGAGGTGATTTCACCACCACAGTTAAAAAAAAAAGCATATATGCCGAAGCATGGGGGCAGCAGGGGCGGAGGAGCGATTTTGCTCCTAATGCCGCGTACATACGGTCGAAATTCCGACGGAGGCTTGCCCGTGGAAAAGTCTGACCGTGTGTACGCAGCATAACCTTTTATGCCGTGTACATACGGTCGAAATTCAGACGGAGGCTTGCCCGTGGAAAAGTCCGACCGTGTGTACGTGGCATAACTTTTTTGCGTCGGCATAAATAAATGGTGCATGTATGCCCATCATTAGAAGTGGGTGGATGAAGGGAGGTATTCTAATGGTGGGCATACCCACCGATCAATCTCTTTTTTTCGTTCAGCCAACAGGCTGCATGAAAAAAAAGATTACAATACATGTCCAACAAAGACCAGCAACGTACTGGTATGTTGCTGGACTTTGAATGTTTATACCAGAATGATGCCTGTGGGTTTAGGTATCATCTTGGTATCATTCTTTTCAGACAGCGGCCGGCTTTCATATAAAAGCAATCCAACAGATAATTAGCCTCTAGACTGCTTTTACAAGCAGTGGGAGGGAATGTCCCCCCCCCCGGATATAAAAAGCGCCATTGGGAAATTGGGAAACATTTTATCACACCGATCTTGGTGTGGTCAGATGCTTTGAGGGCAGAGGAAAGATCTAGGGTCTAACCCCCCAATTTTCTTCAAAAAAAGAGTACCTGTCACTACCTATTGCTATCATAGGGGATATTTACATTCCCTGAGATAACAATAAAAATGGTAAAAAAATAAAATATGGAAGGAACAGTTTAAAAATAAAATAAAAAAGCAAAATAAATAATAATAAAAAAAAAAAAAAAAGCACCCCTGTCCCCCCCTGCTCTTGCGCAAAGGCGAACGCAAGCGTCGGTCTAGCGTCATATGTAAACAGCAATTGCACCATGCATGTGAGGTATCACCGCGAAGGTCAGATCGAGGGCAGTAATTTTAGCAGTAGACCTCCTCTGTAAATCTAATGTGGTAACCTGTAAAGGCTTTTAAAGGCTTTTAAAAATGTATGTAGTTTGTCGCCGCTGCGCGTTTGTGCGCAATTTTAAAGCATGTCGTGTTTGGTATCCATGTACTCGGCCTAAGATCATCTTTTTTATTTCATCAAACATTTGGGCAATATAGTGTGTTTTAGTGCATTAAAAATAAAAAAAGTGTGTTTTTTCCCCAAAAAATGCGTTTGAAAAATCGCTGCGCAAATACTGTGTGGAAAAAAAAATGCAACACCCACTATTTTAATCTGTAGGGCCTTTGCTTTAAAAAAATGTATAATGTTTGGGGGTTCAACGTAATTTTCTTGCAAAAAAAAAAATGTTTTCATGTAAACAAAAAGTGTCAGAAAGGGCTTTGTCTTCAAGTGGTTAGAAGAGTGGATGATGTGTGACATAAGCTTCCTAATGTTGTGCGTAAAATGCCAGGACAGTTCAAACACCCCCCCCCCCCCCAAATGACCCCATTTTGGAAAGTAGACACCCCAAGCTATTTGCTGAGAGGCATGTTGAGCCCATTGAATTTTTTATTTTTTTTTGTCCCAAGTGATTGAATAATAACAAAAATAAAAAAAATAAAAAATGTACAAAAAGTTGTCACTAAATGATATATTGCTCAAACATGCCATGGTTATATGTAGAATTGCACCCCAAAATACATTCTGTTGCTTCTCCTGAGTACGGGGATACCACATGTGTGAGACATTTTGGGAGCCTAGCCGCGTACAGGACCCCGAAAACCAAGCACCGCCTTCAGGCTTTCTAAGGGTGTACATTTTTTATTTCACTCCTCACTGCCTATCACAGTTTCAGAGGCCATGGAATGCCCAGATGGCACAAAACCCCCCCCCCCAAATGACCCCATTTTGGAAAGTAGACACCCCAAGCTATTTGCTGAGAGGTATGGTGAGTATTTTGCAGATTTCAAAACTGTGATAGGTAGTGATAGGTAGTGAGGAGTGAAATCAAAAATGTATGCCCTTAGAAATCTTGAAGGCGGTGCTTGGTTTTTGGGGTCCCGTACGCGGCTAGGCTCCCAAAAAGTCCTACACATGTGGTATCCCCGTACTCAGGAGAAGCAGCAGAATGTATTTTGGGGTGTAATTTCACATATGCCCATGGCATGTGTGAGCAATAAAGGGATTTTTATAACAGCTTACCTGTAAAATCCTTTTCTTGGAGTACATCACGGGACACAGAGCGACTTAGTCATTACTAATGGGTTATATAGATTACCTTCAGGTGTTGGCACTGGCCAATTCCAAACCGGAAGTACCCTCCCCTATATAAGCCCCTCCCACCCGGGAGCACCTCAGTTTTGTAGCCAAGCAATAAGTGTCCCAAAAAGAGGGGTGGGAGCTCTGTGTCCCGTGATGTACTCCAAGAAAAGGATTTTACAGGTAAGCTGTTATAAAAATCCCTTTTTCTTTTTCGTACATCACGGGACACAGAGCGACTTAGTCATTACTAATGGGACGTCCCAAAGCAATGCCAAATGAGGGGAGGGATACATAAGCTGGGCGCCATCAGGCATGAGGCTCTTTTGCGGCCTGCAACACACTGCGCCCAAAGGCGACATCCTCCTGACTTCTGACGTCTACCTGGTAGAATCTAGTAAACGTGTGTACTAAGGACCATGTTGTGGCCTTACAGTACTTGAGCCAGGGAGGCTTGGTGATGCACTGCCCATGAAGTTCCAACTGCTCTTGTGGAGTGCGCCCTAACTTTGAACGGAGGCGGTCTCCTTTTCAAGCCATAGGCTTGTATTATGACCTGTCGAATCCACTTGGCTAAAGTAGATTTTTGATGCTGCCTGACCCTTTCTGGGGCCTTCCGGCAGAACAAACAAAGTATCCGTTCTACGAATCTGAGCAGTGGCTTTAAGATAAGCTTTAACTGCTCTTACTACATCCAAAGAATGCAATAACTTTTCCTCTACCAAACTAGGTTTGGGGAAAAAGGAAGGAAGAACCACATCTTGGTTCAAATGGAACCTCGATACCACCTTAGGAAGAAGGCTGGATGAGGACGTAATACTACTCTGTCCTTATGGATAACCAGATATGGCTCCTTACAGGACAAGGCGGCTAATTCCGATACTCTTTTAGCCGAACAAATGGCTACTAAGAAAATCAATTTCCTGGTGAAAAGAACCAAGAAAATGTGCCGCAATGGTTCAAATGGTTGTTTCTGTAGAACCGACAGAACCAGGTTTAAGTCCCATGGACATATGGGAATACTAACCGGAGGGCTAATAGGCATCACTCCTTGTATGAAAGCTTTGATTAATGAATGCAAAGCCAAGGGCCTTTGAAAAAAAAATATTGACAAGGCCGTCTGACCCTTGATAGTACTCAAGGCAAGCTTCCTATGTACAGCCCACTGTAGGAAGTCCAGAATCCTACCTATTACGTACTTACGTGGATGCCATTTCCTGGCCTCACCCCACGTGATGTACGCCTTCTAGATCCTATAATAGATCTGCCTGGATACCGGCTTCCTGGCATTGATCATGGTAGATACCACAGGATTAGAGAGCCCTCTCTTTTTTAGAATGTGGGCTTCTATAGCCAGGCCGTCAACCTAGGGCTGGTAAGGAAGGGTAGTATATCGGTCCTTGCGAAAGCAGGTCCGGACGATGTGGGAGGGTCCAAGGACTTCCCACTGACATTTTTACAATCTCCGCGTACCATGCCCTTCGGGGCCACGCTGGAGCCACCAGAATCACTGGTTTCTTTTCTACCCTGATTCTGCGGATTAATCGCGGTGGGAATGCATATATCAGCTTGAACTGATCCCAAGGGAACACTAGGGCATCCGAACCGCAAGCTAGGGGATCCTTTGTGCGAGACACAAATCTGTCCACCTTTGCGTTGAATCTGGATGCTAGCAGATCTACATCCGGTGTTCCCCACCGCTGGCATATTGCCTGGAAAACCTCGGGGTGAAGAGACCATTCCCCCGGGCATAATTGCTGGCGACTTAAAAAAGTCCGCTCTCCAATTTTCCACTCCTGGGATGAAAACCGCGGATATGGCTGTGACATACCTTTCTGCCCATTCCAGGATGCATTTCGCTTCCCTCTGGGCTGCACGACTCCTGGTGCCACCCTGGAGATTGATATATGCCACTGCTGTGGCATTGTCTGATTGAATTCTGACAGGTGACCCTTGGAGTTTGGATGTCCATGCTACTAGGGCATACCGGGCTGCTCGTATCTCTAAGAGATTGGTGGGCAGGGCCTTCTCTGCTTCTGACCACTTGCCCTGGAGAGACCATTGCTCCAGTACTGCCCCCCAGCCTATGAGGCTGGCAACTGTAGTGACCACCTTCCAAGAAACCGGACTGAAGGGTTTCCCTTCCCAGATTCTGGGGCACCAACCACCAATGGAGGCTCTTGCGAACGGAAGGGGACAGGGACATTGGTAAGTCTAAAGCCTGAATTTTTTTGTTCCAGGCTGACAGTATGGCCCTCTGCAAGTTCCTTGAATGGAATTGACCGTAGGGTACCGCTTCGAATGAAGCCACCATTTTTCCCAGCAGCCTTATACACAGGCGTATGGATGGTTTTTCTTTTTTGTACCCACTAAGTGGGTCAAATCTTTCAAAGACGACACCTTCTCTGGAGGTAAGAAAATCTTTCTCTGATTTGAATCCAGTCTTAGCCCCCAAGTATTCCAGGCTTTTGACTGGTTTTAGGGCTGACTTGTCTCGGTTGATAATGCAACCGTGAGATTCCAGATACTTGATTATCTTGTGAACGACCACTTCTAGTTTTTTTCACTGAGTGGTCTATCAGCAACAAGTCGTCTAGATATACCATTATCGTTACACCTTGTGTTCCTAGTTTGGCCAATCGTAGGGCCAGAATTTTTGTGAACACTCGTGGTGCCGTGGCCAGACCGAAAGGTAAGGCTCTGAACTGAAAATGGCGCCCTTCTACTGCAAGGCGTAGAAATTTCTGGTGGGCCGGACAGATGGGAATATGCAAATAAGCATCCCTTATGTCGATCGAGGCTAACCATTCCTGCCCTTGTAGGGCGGTGGCCACCGATCGGATCGACTCCATCCGAAAAAAGTCCTGATATGTAGGAACTTGTTTAGCCCTTTTATATTCAATATGGGCCTCATGTCCCCATTTGGTTTGGGGACTGTGACAAGGTTCGAGAAAAACCCGAACCCGTTTTCTTTCAAGGGAACCTTCATGATTACCCTTGGGGCAATAGTTGCTCTAGTGCCAGAAGGAGGGATCCACTCTTCTGGGGATCGCTTGGCACGTTTGACCTTATAAAATGGGCAGGAGGAATGTCTTTTAACTCCAGCCTGTATCCCAGACTTACTGCGGGGATCACCCATCTCTGATGGTGTCCCGCCAGGTCTCTGTGAACAACTGAAGTCTTCCCCTCACCCGACTGAGTGGGGGCAACCCTTCATGACTTAGGGGGAGGTTTTGTACCTCTCTTGACCCAGGGTTTCTTGATACCCTGTGATTGTCCCTGATTTCTGCCCCCTGGATTTGACCGCGGAGGCCGTCGGAACTGTTTCACAGCCGATGTGCCAGGGACTGGAGAAGTAGGCCTCTTAAAAGAAGGACTTCTACCCTTGTTCTTAACCGGTAAGAGTGAACTTTTACCGGCAGAAATTTTCTGGATATATTTGTCCAGATCTTCTCCAAATAAGCGTTCTCCATGAAATGGGAAGCTAACCAGCAGTTTTTTACAGGGAGCTTCAGCAGACCAGTTTTTGAGCCACAGAAGCCTACGCATATGTACTATAGACAGCGTAAAGCGGGAGGCCTGTTGGATTGTATCCTTTATGGCGTCCACCGCAAAACACAAGGCTCTAGGCAGGTCAGCTAGGGCAAGAGCCTGCTGATCTGGTAAGTCCCTTAAGACTTGTTTCAACTGATCTTTCACTGCTTGGCAGACTCCAATCGCTGCTACCGCAGGTTGTGTCACCATGCTTGCTGTAGAGAAAGCAGATTTTAGTAAAGACTCCAATTTTTTATCTATTGGGTCTTTGACATTGGAACATTATCTACTGGACATGTCAGTGATTTGTTAACAGAAGAGATGGCTGCGTCCACTGTAGGGACCCTCCATTTTTTTATGAACTTATCCTCCATGGGATAGATCACCGGAAATCTCTTGGGGGGAGCAAATATTTTATCAGGATGCTCCCAATCCTGGTAAATAAGCCCTTCTAATAAAGGGTGGATTGGGAAGGAACAGACAGCCTGGGGAGCTTTTAGCGACCCCAGCGAGGAAACCGTAGTGGATGGTGGTTCCGCCAGAGGCATTTTAAATGCTGATCGGACCATATTAGTCAGAGACTGAACCCATAATCTTTCAGCCTGAGATGCTGAGAAAGGTTCTTCCACTGTTGATTCCTCCATAACTGAATCAACCTCATCCTGATCCCCTTCAGGTAGGTCGATCTCTGGGACTGTTCCTCCACTAACAGGCACTCTGAAGGAGGAGACGGAGATCGGACGCGCTTTTCCTGTGACAGGGAAGCAGCGATCAATGCTGTTAATCTCTCTTCCAATCCTCCCAGAGTTGAGGATAAAACCTCCTCTGTTATATATACAGGAGCAGGTGGACTGGGGACAGCCGCAGCACCAGGCATTCCTGCGGGGTTTCTACGGCTACTGACCTCTGAATTCTCAGGGGAGATTGGTGCAGTACAAGCATGCCCAATATTCTCAGAGCCCGATGGAGACCCCTTTGGCTTCCTGGAAGATCTATTTCCGGAGCGTCTGGACGACATATCTTTAAGCACAAAGCTGAGGTATTCCCGTCGTCATACACCAATTTTGCTGGTAATAATCTAACACAGGTGCTGCTATATACCAGCTGGTGTCCACTAAAGTGCCTTTCTATGGGGATGCCTGCATCAACCGCCTCTGTGTGCCACTGTTTGTTGCTAGCTCTGTTTGCATCCAGCTGACACTTGTACTGTGTCTTTTAACTATGCTGGGACGCCCGCACATGCGCAGAAGCGCCGCGGCACGCATCGAGCGTCATCCACCCGCCCCGCCCCTTTTTTTCATAGGAGGCGCGTGCACGCGCCCGCGCGCGCGCCCGCGCGCGCGCCCGTGCGCCATTGGCGCCCTTTTCGAAATCAAACAGGGGACTAGGAGCCAGGGCCCTTTTTGCCGGAGGGCCTGTGCGGTGGATGAGCGCAGCAACAGGGCAGAGGAAGTGGATTCCCACAGAGAAACTTACCAGCTGCCTGGATCTTTTGACTTGAGAAAACCAAAGATCCACATGACAAGAAAAATGGACTACAGCGGCCTCTAGTGGTTTAACACAGGTACCGCGGTCCCTTTTTTTTTTTTTTTTTTTCTTGACTACTATTAAAATTTTACATTTTCAGTAGTTACAGGCAAACACAGATATTTAGCGGGAATACCGTTAGGTAACAGACAGAAAGACAAATTAGGCTTGGGGGTCCCCCAATAGAACCAAGTTCCTGGGGGCCCCCACTTACCTGATCCCCGCCGCAGGACTTTGTTTGGTCCACAGAAGTCCAAACTTCACCTATCACGGCAGGCATTGTAATTAAACCTTCAGGGACCGGGTTCCCAAGGATTCCACTCCCCTGGACCTGTATAGCACCCTGCACAGACAACATCTTGGTCGTGGGTATGACCAGAGCTCTGGATCCCAGGGTCCAGCCCTCCTAAGAGAAGCATTACAGGCAAAACCTTGCTCTTCTGCTGCAAGGCCCGGGTACCGACCGTTTAGCTATGAAGCTTTTTTGGTGGGATCCGGAACAGCTTACTAAGGCCCAAAAGAACCTGTACGCAAGCCCAGTGAAAACACATGTTACTCTTTGGCCAACACCTTAGACACTGGCAAAAAACTGAGGTGCTCCCGGGTGGGAGGGGCTTATATAGGGGAGGGTACTTCCGGTTTGGAATTGGCCAGTGCCAACACCTGAAGGTAATCTATATAACCCATTAGTAATGACTAAGTCGCTCTGTGTCCCGTGATGTACGAAAAAGAAATATCATTTAGTGACAACTTTGTGCAAAAAAAAAAGTTTGTCATATTCCCGCAACTTGTGTCAAAATATAAAATATTCCATGGACTCAACATGCCTCTCAGCAAATAGCTTGGGGTGTCTACTTTCCAAAATGGGGTCATTTGGGGGGGGGGGTTGTGCTATTTTGGCATTTTATGGCCTTCGAAACTGTGATAGGTAGTGAGGAGTGAAATCAAAAATTTGCGCCCTTAGAAATCCTGAAGGCGGTGCTTGGTTTTCGGGGGCCCATACGCGGCTAGGCTCCTAAAAAGTCCCACACATGTGGTATCCCTGTACTCAGGAGAAGCAGCAAAATGTATTTTGGGGTGCAATTCCACATATAACCATGGCATGTGTGAGCAATATATCATTTAGTGACAAGTTTTTGTAATTTTTTTTTTTTTTTCAATCACTTGGGACAAAAAAAAAATATTCAATGGGCTCAACATGCCTCTCAGCAATTTCCTTGGGGTGTCTACTTTCCAAAATGGGGTCATTTGGGGGGAGTTTGTACTGCCTTGCCATTTTAGCACCTCAAGAAATGAGATAGGCAGTCATAAATTAAAAGCTGTGTAAATTCCAGAAAATGTACCCTAGTTTGTAGACACTATAACTTTTGCGCAAACCAATAAATATACGCTTATTGACATTTTTTTTACTAAAGACGTGGCTGAATACATTTTGGCCTAAATGTATGACTAAAATTGAGTTTATTCGATTTTTCTTATAACAAAAAGTAGAAAATTTCATTTTTTTTCAAAATTTTCAGTCTTTTTCCATTTATATCGCAAAAAAAAAAAATCGCAGAGGCAATCAAATACCATTAAAATAAAGCTCTATTTGTGGGAAGAAAAGGACGCAAATTTTGTTTGGGTACAACTTTGCATGTCCGCACAATTTCCAGTTAAAGCAGCGCAGTGCCAAATTGTGAAATCACCTCTGGTCATTATGGTCCATATTGGTCCGGGGCTTAAGTGGTTAAACAGTGATTTGTGTCACTGGCAGGAAAGGGGTTAAATGTGTTCCCTGGGAGGTGTTTCTAAGTGGGGGGATGGGACTGACTGGAGGAGGAGAGAGATCTCTGTTCCTAATCACTAGGAACAGCAAATCTGTCTCTCCTCACCTGTCAGAATGGGAATCTGTCTGTTTACATTGACAGATCCCTATTCTGGCTCTCTGGAGCGATCGCGGGTGGCCGGCTGACATCGCGGCCAATGGCCATGCACAGGTCCTTTCATACTCTTATATACATGTATAGAGCCATGCCAGGTCCTCTTTATACTGCTACATATATCTATAGTGCCATGACAGGTCCTCTTTATACTCCTATGCATGTATAGAGCCATGAAAGGTCCTCTATATACTCCTATATACATGTATAGAGCCATGACAGGTCCTCTTTATACTCCTACATACATGTATAGAGCCATGACAGGTCCTCTTTATACTCCTATATACATGTATAGAGCCATGACAGGTCCTCTTTATAAACCTACATACATGTATAGTGCCATGACAGGTCCTCTTTATACTCCTATGCATGTATAGAGCCATGACAGGTCCTCTATATACATGTATAGAGCCATGACAAGTCCTCTTTATACTCCTATATACATGTATAGAGCGATGACAGGTCCAATTTATACTGCTACATACATGTATAGAGCGATGACAGGCCCTCTTTATACTCCTTCATACATGTAAACAACCATGACAGGTCCTCTTTATACTCCTATATACATGTATAGAGCCATGACAGGTCCTTTTTATACTCCTACATACATGTGTAGAGCCATGACAGGTCCTCTTTATACTCCTATATACATGTATAGAGCGATGAAAGGTCCTCTTTATACTCCTTTATACATGTAAACAACCATGACAGGTCCTCTTTATACTCCTATATACATGTATAGAGCCATGACAGGTCCCCTTTATACTCCTATATACATGTATAGAGCCATGATAGGTCCTCTTTATACATGTATAGAGCCGTGACAAGTCCTCTTTATACTCCTACATACATGTATAGAGTGATGACAGGTCCTCTTTATACTCCTTCATACATGTAAACAACCATGACAGGTCCTCTTTATACTCCTATATACATGTATAGAGCCATGACAGGTCCTCTTTATTCTCCTACATATATGTATAGTGCCATGAAAGGTCCTCTTTATACATGTATAGAGCCGTGACAAGTCCTCTTTATACTCCTACATACATGTATAGAGCGATGACAGGTCCTCTTTATATTCCTTTATACATGTAAACAACCATGACAGGTCCTCTTTATACTCCTATATACATGTATAGAGACATGACAGGTCCTCTTTATACATGTATAGAGCCATTATAGGTCCTCTTTATACTCCTTTACATGTATAGAGCCATGACAGGTCCTCTTTATACTTATATATACATGTATAGAGCCATGACAGGTCCACTTTAGTTATCATGATATAAAATAATGAATGTGGGGGAATCTTGGTGGGCATGATTTTTTTTTGGGGGGGCAGCATTTCGTTCTTAGTACCAGGCAGCACAATGTCTTGGGCCGGCACTGACCAAAGCTAATCACATGGTACAGATGGGCTGTGATTTGCCTGGTCTGTACCATGTGACCACTGTGACCAATCACAGTTAGCAACACAATTGTATACAATGGATGGCATGAAAGGAAGCCATCTATTGCTTACAATTGTCATGTGATCTGCTGTGATTGGTCACAGTGATCTCATGATACTGGCAGCGGGTCGGTATAGTGATCAGTCACGGGCTGTGTCCAGTGTACAAAGCCGGTGACAGATCGCACCGCTGCGTGGTGCCTTCTGAGAGAACGTCATACGATGTACACTCAGAAGGATAAAAGGCCCATCCAGCCGTCAATCTGTTATTTGCCGGGCGGGAACTTAATTCATACTATGACTTCGGAAAATACCAGATCAGATGTTGTATGCCACAGCGATCACAATAGGACTTTAAAATAATCATTTTCTCGCCAAGTCCTGCTCTAGTTATTGGCATCCCTAAATGAACCAATGCTCCCTCCAAAGTGTTACATTGGACTTTAGGATAGGGTAAGCCATGCTAGTGTATGTTGAAATTGCATGTAGGTAACAGGTAGACTAAGCATGTTCATAATGTTAATTTATCCAGCTGCCCTCTAATGTTGCTTCTGTTTTACAAGCTTAGCTCTTTACTAAAATCGACATTTGCTTTATCATTTTAATATCAAGCTTGTTATCAATACAGTCTAGAGGTATTATAGTGGTATTCAGTTAACATGGTGCAGGTTAAAAGTAGACCCCCTTACTACTGAAACCACAAGAATCTAAATGTAATTAGTGAACATAAACAGAAACCTGGCTACTATGTGCAACAGCCTAAAGTTATAGAATTGATCCCTATGAGCCATGGTAATTCCCATGCATTACGGAGCCTCTAGAATTGTTACAAGGAATGTACAGTCTCAGGTACTTCCAAAATTATAGGTTATTATAACAAAACAATCCTGTACTGACAAACACAGAGCCTTTGTTCTATGAACAGGCATGTTACTACAGTTCATTGGTGGTGTTCAAAAACAATGCCTGCTGATAGCCAAACATCTATCTTCTATCTTGTGAAGAACAAAACGTGTCTCATGTAGCTATGTATATTTCAGAATCACCTGGTGATTACATTACTGTGAACAAGGATGGAGAAACTGGATACCTTCATTTGAATCTAGATTAATTACCAAATACAATAAAGAACACCCAATAAAGAATTAGTAACAGGAAAAACATGCAAAAAAAAAAGAAAAATGGTAGAGATTGTTTAGTAATATTTTTTACTTTGAGGACCCATTTAACCACTTCAGCCCCGGAAGGATTTACCCCATTTCCTGACCAGAGCACTTTTTGTGATTCGGCACTGCGTCGTTTTAACTGACAATTGCGCAGTCGTGCGACGCTGTACAACAAAATTGACGTCCTTTTTTTCTTACAAATAGAGCTTTCTTCTGGTGGTATTTAATCACCTCTGCGGTTTTTACTTTTTGTGCTATAAACAAAAAAAGAGCGACAATTTTGAAAAAAAAGCAATATTTTTTACTTTTTGCTATAATAAATATGCCACATTTAAAAAAATATATATATATTTTTTCCTCAGTTTAGGCCGATATGTATTCTTCTACATATTTTTGGTAAAAAAAATTGTAATAAGCGTATATTGATTGGTTTGTGTCTACAAAATAGGGGGCATTTTTATTATTATTATTTTTTTTTTTACTAGTAATGGCGGCGATCTGCGATTTTTATCGGGACTGCTACATTATGGTGGACACTTTTGAAATTTTTGGGACCATTGACAATTTTACAGCAATCAGTGCTATAAAAATGCACCGATTACTGTAAAAATGTCACTGGCAGGAAAGGTGTTGACACTAGGGGGCGATCAAGGGGTTAACTGTGTTCCCTCTCTGTGTTCTAACTGAAGGGGGGATGGGACTTACTAGGGGAAATGACAGATCGCTGTTCATACTTTGTATGAACACACGATCAGTCATTTCTCCCCTGAAAGAAGCGGGATCTCTGTGTTTACACAAAGATCCCGGTTCTCGCTCAGTCACGAGCGATCGCGGGTGCCCGGCGGTCATTGCGCCCGCCGGACACTCGCATCGGCTCATCTCTAGTGGCCACAATGGGAAGCGACGTAAGGTAACGTCGATTTGCCCAGCCGAGCCAACCTGCCACAGTAAAACTGCAGCGGCTGGTCGGCAAGTGGTTAAACCTGTATATTGCTGTAATGTGTTGTTACAATGCATGGAAATGCACCACACACACATTAATACTATGGTTACATGGGTTTTCAATAAAATCCAAATGCTTTGCAACACATACTACAGTTGTGGTGCACTGTGTTTCCAAAAATGGCGCAGGTCCGATTTTTGTCCGTTGTGGTGCATTGACAGTCCATTTAAATGTTTTAGCTATTGATGCTGGTTTGAAGCCAAATGGTTGTCACACCAAATATTGATTTAATTTAGATTTATATTCTGTTCGCTCACTTTGCAAATTGATAAAAAGAAACAGTTAATATATATATATTTTTAAAGCATTCTTGCTTTACAGAATTATTTTTTTACGCCTGCCTAAAACTTTTGCACAGTACTAGGTGTGTGTAAATATATATATATATATATATATTTCCTGACAGACTCCATGGCAGCCTACGTGTGGGTTAATCCCGCCCCTCATACCTCATAGGACCCTTCTCCCATAAATCTTTGCTCTGGGCCAGAGGCCGTGTTCCTTTTTTTGTCCTCCTCCTAGGACCAAGATATAGTCTTACCTTTTCATGAAGTTTTCCTGTAATCCAGGCCTGGCGGTGTGCACGGCGATACATTGGTGGTTAGCGGTGATCCTCTCTGCAGTCCAGCAATCCTAGCTATTAGCAGGTGGACATGGACGATATGATGTGATACCATGAAGAGCTTACTAACCTGGCCATTGGCAGGCAAGCGGCAATATGGCCAAACGTCCCAGCTATTAGCGGGAGGCTTTGTAAACGCCCGATCGTGCGGTGGGTCGAGCGAACAGCTCCCCAGTCCCAGGTTCTGGTCCGGATCGTGCCGTGGTGGTGGTAATGTACAAAGATATTCCTTTTATATGGCAGCCGTATCTCTGTGTTTTGTGTGTCTCCTTATTTTCTATCAAGCTCCAGTGAGTGGCCACGGCGGCTGGAGCGCAGCTGCATTCCAGCTCGCCGTTTCAGGAAGTCGCTGCGCATCCGCAAGCTGCGAACAAAGATTCCATGCTTGGTTCGTGCAGGCGCAGTTTTGCCAAAATGGCGGCGGCGGTCGCGCATGCGATTGGCCGCCACCGGATGGCAACCGCTATGGGGCGGTGACATCGTTTACGGTGGCAGATTTAAATAGCTGTCAAAGCAGCTATTACTTGGGATGACTTGCAGGCTTATGCGGTATTTACCCAGGCACTGGGCTCTGGTTTACAAGGTAAATTGTTTGCTGCAGGCTCCCTGGGTGCTGGCTATGTTTTGTTATGTGCTCTCTCATGCCTGTTGTCACTCCTGTTTCTCATAACGCTTTAATGATTAATTTCACTTTCAAACTGCCTTGCCATGGATCTGTCACCGCCCTCTTGTGGCCAACCCTTGCGCTGCAGGTAGGATTTATTTCTTTTCTACCTGTGATGCTGGGGTTCACTCATTCAGGAGCTCTTAACCCTTTATTTTTCACTCAGCTCTTCTAGGTCTGAACACCAAAGCATGGCAAAGACCATCCTAGGTCTCAACGTTGTCACTCCTCTTCAAGGTCCAGACGTCAGATCTTCCTTTAGCTCTAGGTACCACAGATAGGAGTCTAAAACCACCTCTGGGCGTCACTCTCACCGCCACTCCAGCCGCTCTGTGAGGAAAGCCTGCTGGGTATGCGGGGCCCAGGTTCCTAAAGGCAAATCGCTCTGCGAGCGATGCTTTTCTAAAGTCGCATAAGAAAGAGAGGGTGGAGACCAACAAGTGGAAGCACTGGTCAGAAAGGTGGTCCATGAGTCCCTGAGTAAAGGGGATTCTGGTCATACCCACAACCCTGCTGACGACACTATGTCAGTCCCTATTAGGGATGATCTCAAGGCTCCAGGCCCTTCACAGCCGAGCCATTCCTCAATTGAAGCCTCAGACAGTGAGGTGGAGGTAGATGACCCTGGTGCAGGTTTTGAATTTGCCCTAGTACCACAGCTGGTCAAAAGCTGTCAAAGAAGCTTTGAGATGGAAGAGCCAGTGGAGGCACCCTCCAAACAGAGGAAATATTTTAAACGCCTCAAAAAAGAACACCCTAATTTCTCCTTTTTGGGTGAACTCAGCGCAATAATTACCGACGAATGGGGTGGTGTTGAAAGGAAGAATTGCCTGTTAATGAAGGTATCAAAAATGTACCCATTTAAAAGCAAGGATGTAAAACACCTGGAATCGGCTCCTCTCATTGACTCAGCCCTAATGAGGATGGTGAGGCACGTCACACTCCCATTGGAGGATACTGTTTCCTTTAGGAATTGCCTGGAGTGGAAAATTTATACCGACCTCAAGCGGATCTACATTACAGCGGGTATGACCTGCAAACCAGCTCTAGCTCTCGCAGCCCTTTCTAAAGCGATGGAAGTCTGGACAGACGACGTAGATGCTTCTCTGAGGAGCATCTCGGAAGAACTGGCCAGGAGCTCACCTATTCATGGGCTAAGGTTGACGTTGGCTTTTCTCGTGGGGCTTCCCTAGACATAATTCGCCTGGTGGCTCGGATCATGCTGACATCTGTCACGGCTAAGCGTGCCTTGTGGCTGCGCCCATGGGTAGCTGACCCTGCCTCCAAGCAGGCATGGTGCAGGATTCCATTTGGGGGTTCGTCCCTCTTTGGGAACATATTGGACAGTGCCATCACCCGTGCCACAGGGGGCAAGTCGGGGTTCCTTTCCCAGGATCGCCGTCTGCTAAACCAGAAGAGAACACAGCCCAGGCAAAGTTCAGATCGAGCAAGGAATGCTCGCTACTATAGGCCTGGCCGTGAGTTCAAGAAGACCTGGAAGAAAAAACAGCCTTCAGGCCAGAAGTTTTCAAAAGGGGCATCTTCCGGTGGACAAGAATCCCCTAAGTCTTTATGATATTTCACCTGCCTAAAACAGAGCGAGTCGGCATCCTTGCCTCTCTCGGAAGAGAAAAAGCAAATTCTCCTGTCTCTCTTGTGGCTCAGGGCGCTGCAATTCCAGTTCCAGATGACAAAAGGTTTTAAGGGGTCTACTCCCCCCTCTTCATGGTGTTGAAGAAAAACGTCTCCTGGAGGCCAGTTATAGACCTAACCCACTTGAATTATTTTATCTAGAAGGAGAAGTTCAAGATGGAGACACTACTCATGATCAGTCAAGCAATCCAACCAGGCGATTGGCTTGTCTCTATAGACCTGAAGGACGCCTACTTCCATGTTCCGATAGCATCAGAATTCCAGAAATACCTTCGCTTTGCTGTCGATTAAATCCGTCTGCAGTTCACCTGTCTCCCCTTCGGGCTTACATCGCCTCGTGTTTTCAAAACTTGTTGGCTGTCGTGGCTCTGATCAGGACCAGAGGTGTCCGTCTGTATCACTATCTAGACGACCTGCTGTTGTCTCGGGACAAGGAGCAGTTGCTAATCCACAGATCCCAGGTCATCTCCACTCTACTCGAGTTTGGTTGGCTTCTGAATCTGGAAAAGAGCCATCTGGATCCTACGCAGTCCCTGGTATTCCTCGGGGCACACTTCAACGCTATCAAGAGCACCATCTTGTTACCCCTGGAAAAATCCCAGTGATCCGGGACAGAGTTTGGCTTGCAATGTCGTCCTCATCTCCAAGCCTCTCAATGCCTAAAGATCATTGGTACCATGGTGGCAACAACACCCATGGTAAAGTGGGCTCAGTGGAAAATGCGGCCCTTCCAGAAGGGTTTCCTCCAGCAGTATAATCCAGGGCTTCGGGATCACTTTATCCAAATAACCTCATCCATGCGGGAGAGCTTTCCTTGGTGGCTACAACAGAGGAACCTCCTCAATTGTCACTCCATCGCACCTGTGTCTTGGGTCACCATCACTACAGATGCCAGCAACAGGGGCTGACAGAAGTAGCCCAAGGCATATGGAATTTTCTCTCTCACAGGATAGTCTCCAATGTTCTGGAACTCCGGGCAGCGTTCTGCGCTCTGCAGGCCTTTCACCACTTAACAGCAGGAGACCTCCTAAGACTGGACAACACAACGGCAGTCGCATACATCAAGAGACAGGGGGTACTCCCAGTCTCTCCCTGTCAAAGGAAATAGAGCCCATCATGATCTGGGCCCAGAAAAACCTGGCCAACCTGACAGCTGTCTATCTCCCTGGAGTCCAGAATGTTCAGGCAGATTTTCTGTTGAGAGTTTCTCTGGACAACGAGTGGACTTCCCCCCGAAGTCTTCAGGTGGGTCCTGTCCCTGGGAGTCATTCCGGAAGTAGACTTGTTTGCCTCCCCATGCAACTTCAGACTAGTGAGATACTACACAAGGTCTTGGTATCCCCAGGCTTTTGGGTAGATGCTCTGACAGACCATTGGCGGTTCCACAGGGCCTATGCCTTTCCCCCGGTTCCTGTCATTCTCCGTTTTTTGTCGAGGCTCAGGATGGAAGAAGCAGAGATAGTGGCAATAGTCCCGTACTGGCCAAACAAGCCATGGTTTCCACTGCTGATGCAACTCAGCTTCCGGGACCCCGTTCCTCTACCCTCCAGACCAGATCTCCTATCACAAGGGGCATTTCTACATCCATGCCCGACCCATCTACATCTGATGATCTGGTTCTTGAGAGGGGAAGGTTGGAGGCCCTAGGCTGTCCAAGTAGGGCCATCTCCACAATATTAAATGCCAGAAGAACAGGCACCAACAGGGTCTACCAGAGGATTTGGAAAAAGTTTTCAGACTACACCTCTTCCACTGCAGGTTCTTGCAATAACCCAAAGATACATGATATCCTGGGCTTCTTACAATCAGGATTGGATCTCTCATTGTCAGTCAGCTCGCTGCGAGTCCAAATCGCTGTAATCTCTGCCTTTACGGGTGTTTCCTGGGCTAGACACCCTCTTACTCAGTAGTTTTTCAGAGGAGCAATAAGGCTCAGAGCCAAGTTTTTCTAATTGGGATCTTCTCCTTGTCCTGGATTTTTTCTTAGGTAGAGAGTTGGAACATGAAGATCAATCTTCTGTCAAATGACTCTCTAATAGTTGTTTTCTTGGTGGCTATAACATCGGCCAAGAGGGTCTCTGAAATCAGCTCTCAGGGATGCAAGGGGCCATTTCTAAACTTTTTAATTCCTATGTTGGGTTCAAACCCCAAAGTGGCATCTGTGTTTCATGACAATCAGGAGATTGCTCTTCCAACGTTCAGATCTACCGAGGATACCAGTGTTTATCCCTTAGATGTTGGAAAAGCTCTGAGTCAGTATCTTGAAGCTACAGCTTCTTTCCGTCAGACCGACCACCTGCTCGTTCTTTTCACAGGAAGTATAAGGGAATGCGTGCCTCTTCCAGATCTATCGGAGCATGGATTGTTCAGGCCATTCAGTGGGCCTATAAAGCCAAGGGCTTGGCGCCTCCAGAAGCGGTGACTGCTCACTCAACGAAGTGTCTTCATCATGGGCGGCATCACGTCACGTGCCTCCAGAAGTTATTTGCAAGGTGGCCTTGTGGTCTTCAATTAACACGTTCATGGCACACTACTGCGTAGTGGTTTACGTATCTTGTCTGTTGATGGTGCCAATTAAACCTTTTTTCTTTTGTCCAGCACTCTGCCCACCCGGGTGTGTATGGCTAGTTATTTCCCACACGTAGGCTGCCATGGAGTCTGTAAGGAAAATGGAAAATTTATATCAAATACTTACCGTAATTTTCCTTTCCTGATGGACTCCATGGCAGCAGGAGTTCCCTCCCAGTGGCTGGAGTAGGCTAAATTATGGAACACGGCCTCTGGCCCAGAGCAAAGATTTATGGGAGAAGGGTCCTATGAGGTATGAGGGGCGGGATTAACCCACACGTAGGCTGCCATGGAGTCCATCAGGAAAGGAAAATTACGGTAAGTATTTGATATAAATTTTCCGTTATATATATATATATATATATATATATATATATATATATATATATATATATATATACATATACATACACACAGTGCTGTAAAAAAAAATATTCACCCCCTTCCTGATTTTTTTATTTTTTTTTGCATATTTCTTACACTTAAATTATTCAGATCAAACTAACGGTAATTTTAATATTACACAAAGATAACCCGAGTAAATCCAAGATGCAGTTTTTAAATTATTATTAAAATTATTAAGGGAAAAAAGCTGTTCAAACCTGCCTGGCCCTATGTAAAAAGTAATTGTTAAAGTAAAATTTTCTTTTGCCACACCCAGGCCTGATTAATGCCAGACCTGTTGAATCAAGAAATCACATAAATAGAAGATGTCTGACAAAGTGAAGCACGCTAACAGATAACAAAAAGCCACACATCATGCCACAATCTAAAAAAATTCAAGAACAGATTAGAAACAAACATGTATCGGTCTAGGAAGTGTTTCAAAGCCATTTCTGATGCCGCGTACACACGATCATTTTTCCCGTCGGGAAAAATGAATTTTTTTTTTTAACAAGAAAAACGACCGTGTGTGGGCTTTTTGTCATTTTTCCCAATGGGAAAAACTGCATTAATCACGACGAGAAAAATTATAACATGCTCTAATTTTTCTCGTCGTGATTCCCGTAGTTTTTTCCGCGGCAGTTTTCCCATAGTGTGTGATCGTGTGTACGCGGCATAAGGATTTGGAACTCCAGAGAGCCATTATTCATAAATGGAGATAACTTGTAGAGCCGCGTACACACGATCGATTTTCTCGACGGTGAAAACACCGTCGAGAAAATCGACGGGAAAAACGAGGAACGGCTTGTTCCCCCACACACGGCCGTTTTTCCCGTAATTTTTTCTCTTGGTCGAGAAAAACGACCGTGTGTAGGCTCCCCGGCAGTGTTTCCCTATGGGAAAACTGCCGCAGAAAAAAATGGCGTGAATCACGACGAGAAAAATGAGAGCATGTTCTAATTTTTCTCGTCGTGATTAATGCCGTTTTTCTCGTCGGGAAAAATGACCAAAAGCCCACACACAGTCGTTTTTCTCGTCAAACAGAAAAAATTTCATTTTTCCAGACGAGAAATGGTCGTGTGTACGTGGCATAACAGTGGTGAACTTTCCCAGGATTGTCCGGCCTACAAAAATGACTCCAACAGCATGACGACGACTCATCCAGGAGGTCATAAAAGAACCCAGAACAACATCTAAAGAACTGCAGGCCTCACTTGCCTCAGGTAAGATCAGTGTTCATGATTCAACAATAAGACTGGGCAAAAATGGCATTCATAGGAGAGTTCCAAGGCCAAAGCCACTGCTGACCAAAAAACACAAAGGCTCATCTCACATTTACCAAAAAAAAAATCTTGATTATCCACAAGACTTTTAGGCAAATATTCTGTGGACTGATGAGACAAAGATTTTAAATTTTTGAAGGTGTGCGTCCCGTTGCATCTGGCATAAAACGAATACAGCATTTCATAACAAGAACATCATACCAACAGTTAGACATGGTGTTGGTGGTAGTGTGATGGTCTGGGGCTGCTTTGCAGCTTTATGACCTGGATGACTTACCATAATTGATGGAACCATGAATTCTGAGCTCTACCAGAAAATCCTAAAGGAGAATGTCCGGCCATCAGTTCATGACCTCAAGCTCAAGTGCACTTGGGTTATGCAGAAGGACAATGATCCGAAACACAACAGCAAGTCCACCTCCAAATGGTTCAAACAAAGCAAAATTTAGGTTTTGGAGTGGCCTAGTCAAAGCCCAAACTTAAATCCAATTGAGATGCTGTATCGTGATCTTACACAGGCCATTCATGCTGGAAAACGCTCCAATGTGGCTGAATTAAAACAATTCTGCAAAGACGAGTGGGCCAAAATCATTTAAAAACTGCATTTTGTATTTACAAACTAAATTTGTTTGATGATCTGAGTCATTTAAGTGTGACAAATATGCAAAAAAAAAAAAATCAAAAAGGGGGAAAATACTTTTTCACAGCATTGTATGTATTTATATATGTATATATTATGTGACAGAGAGAGGCCCTATGGAAATAGATTGAAAGTGGACACAGAGCTACAGAGCGTAGGTTTTGAGAGGAGAAAACTGCTCTGGCAGTTTTTTCCGGATTTTGCTTTCGCCGAATGGGGCTCTGTAGTTTGGAGATCCCTAAGAGTCTTGGGTCTGACGGGATCTCTAACGCTGTGTCTGGGTCTTGTGGACAGCCAGCAGGGTGTGTGCCCAGGTGCACACAGCTCATATAACGAGGGGTCGGTGAGAGCAGTAGGAGGTGGAAGGTGGAGTGCGAGCTGTTCATTGCTGCTGCTGTGTAAAGACAGACCCCTGTCAGGAAAACTGTCAATCCTGTGTGAGACTACATCCCTGGCGAGGGGGGACTTTGTGTCTGAAGGACTGGGAAGGTCAGGACAGCTACAAGGAGGGTCTAGGAGGCTAGGAGAGCCGAGGCGACTAGCAAGTCCAAGGAGGCTGGGGGGCGTGGCCGGATGGTGAAGAGAGCAGTCACATAGACACACTGCTCCAGCTCTCAACCGACATCCTCACCTTATCCTGGGTCCGTTTTCCTCGCCAAAGGTACCGATCTGTTCCCCACGGAGGTGGGCATCTGGCAGGCTGGCTGACATGGTAAAATACGGGCCGCCCCAGCCCCCATCCATGGCGGAGCAATTGGCTCGGTTCAGGAGGCAAGATGGCGCTGGGACACATGCAGGGCAGACAGACACAATGCAGGCCTCCTCCTCTGCTGACAAGAACCATGCTACAGGGGTGAGTGCTTCTATTCCTGCCCTCTTTCGCTCTCAAGCAGACCCCCTGATGTCCGAAGACTCCCAGCAATTCACTGAGACTGGCTTGTCTGTGGATTCTCCTACCTCTGCTGAACCTACACTGTCCACCATTATGCTAGCTATCCAGGACTGTAAGGCCTCCCTTTCTACTCAGATAGGATCTATTCGCATGGACTTTTCACTACTTAAACAAGATGTCCAGAACCTCTGTGATAGAACCGGAGAGGCAGAGGACCGTATTAGCTCCCTGGAGGACACTGTCAATCCCCTATCAGTTAACGTGCGGGATGTCACTAGTGAGATGGTGGCACTCCGCGCCAAAATCGTTGATTTGGAAAATCGTTCTCGCAGGAACAACCTCAGATTTGTAGTGTTCCCAGAAAGGGCTGAGGGCCCTCATCCTGAAAAATTTCTTTATTCCTGGTTGCGGGACATTTTTGGTACAGATGCGCCCTCATTCTCCCATGTCATTGAACGCGCACCCCTAGGTAGATATCCCTACCCCTGAGGGTGCCCCCACCACGCTCCATTATTGCTCGCATCCTCAACTTCCAGGATAAAGTTGCCATCCTGCGCCTAGCTAGGGAGAACGGCCCTCTCAAATTTAATGGGAACACCATCTCTGTCTATCCTGACTTTTCTGCTGAAGTTCAACGCCAGCGAATCTTCTTTTCTGCAGTGAATACTCGCCTGCGCACGGAAGGTCTGTCCTATGCCATGATTTTCCCTGCTAAACTGCGCATCATTTATGATGGTAAGGAACATTTCTACACCAGCCCCAAGGAGGCCATGGCGTGGCTGAATGATAGTTTTGGAGCTGCTTACAGATGCAGAAATGACTAACGGTGTCCATAGTCTCAGAACAGCACATACCAACTGCCTTACTACCAGACCTCTGTGCATCACTATGTGTATCCTGTGCCTTTATTGCAATTTACACTGACTGCTATTTAAGCAACCTTATCTCCTTTGCTGGGTGATACCCCTTCCCGGATGTGCCAGATGCTGTGATTTTTTATACTTATCCCACCAGGCCTTCGTTTCTGGAATCTCTCCCCCATTTGCACTATTTACTATCCTGCCCTGCCTGGATTGGAGGACAACGAATCCTGCACTTTCCCACGGCCGTCAGGACTTTGCACTCTACACCCGGACATGTTTATATATGTTTTTCTGCCACCTGTTGAGAGCCACACCTGACTCCACACCACCCTTACACCAGCTTGTGGCGAGGCCACGGAACACATTTTTTTTGTGACCTTTGCTGACCCTTTTTGTCAGGAAGGTCTTTCGGTTTGGGATCCAAGGCTCGCTATGTTTGGGATGGCCGAGCGGGGTGGGGACGAGGGGGGGTTCTTTCTTTTTGGGACTTTTTGTTTTTTCCTAATCTCCTTTTTTTGCAGCTCAGTTTTGTATTTTCACTGTGATATTGTCTTCTCAGGTTGCTGCCTAAGGCAGATTGTTACTGTTTCTATTTTTTCCAATGCGGGCTCCTATTCTCCTGCTGGCAGATCCATGCACTTTTTTATTTATGTGCTTGTATGTGCTTCAGGTGGTGTGGCCTATCCGGTCATTTATTTGTATGTTTCCATGTTATTCTATGCTTACCTATTACTGCACTTATTACTGTATTTTTTGCAATGGCAAAGCCCCTAAGGATAGTCTCATGGAACACTAGAGGTCTGAATGCACCCCAGAAGAGATCTCTGGATTTTTCCGTTTTAAAAAAATGTCACCCCCATATTATCTGCCTCCAGGAGACTCACCTTACAGGCTCTAAAACAAGGGCCTTAAAATGCCCATGGTTGCCCAACTCCTACCATGCCACTCATACAAATTATTCCAGGGGGGTTTCTATTCTACTGGCCAAATCTCTCCCAGCTGAGACGCTTCAGGTTAAAACTGACCCTGAGGGGATGTTCATTATTCTTACTCTACAGATTTCTAAGGTGACACTTACCCTGGTGAATGTTTATATCCCCCCCCCAACCCCTGTTTTTGGCGGAGCTACTCTCTAAACTGTCTCTTCAATTGCTGACTAGACCTCCTGGCCCCCTACTTTATGTGGGGGACTTTAATGCTATTTTAGATCCAACACTGGACCGACTGGGGGGTGGGGGCAGACCCTTTCCCTCCTTCCTCGATTGGATCCAGGTTCATGGTCTTACAGAAGTATGGTGCTGGAAACATCCGGATGTGCGCCATTTCTCCTGCCATTCGGACTCTTTCCACACCATGTCCCGATTAGATATGGCGTTTGTCCCGGCCGAGACCCTTACTGTTGTCTCTGCTGCTTCATATCTGCCCAGGGGAGTTTCAGATCATGCCCCTCTCTCTGTGGATCTCCTTCTCCTTCCAGGTTCGGGGCCTGCTATTTGGCGCCTGAACGCCTACTGGCTGGAGGACGAAATCGTGCAGGGTGAATGTAAGACGGGAATTGCAACCTACTGGAGAGACAACTTGGGGAAGGTGGACCCCCCCTACTGAATGGGATGCGTCATGTCCATCACGAGGGTCTTACGTAAAAATAACCGGATGCTTACTGAGGAACTTGAGACCGATATGGTGAGTGCAGAATCTGAATACGCCTCTAACCCTGCCTCTGATACGAGAGAGGCATGGTTACAGTGCCGTAGGGAGTATGAACTCCGCCTGCTGGACCTCACGCAAAAACGCATGTTACATGTTGCTCAGAAATCGTTCGAACATGGTAATAAAGCTGGACGCCTCTTGGCATACTTGACCAGACCTGAATACTCCCCCATATCTATCCCACGTATTGTTACTACCCAAGGCCTTATCAGTGACGACCCGGGAGATATCCTGGATTCCTTTTTATGTTTCTATAAAGACCTGTATACCTCTAGGGTTGATTATGACGACACCCAACTGACTGATTACCTGGCTGACATATCTCTCCCCTCCTTATCTACTGAGGGGCGGGATATGTTGGAGGCATCTATCTTGGTGGAGGAGATTGCTGCAGCGATTTCACAAATGCCTGCTCATAAGACCCCTGGGCTAGATGGTTTCCTGACCGAATGGTATAAACAATTTAAAGACCTTTTGTGCCCCCTCCTTTTGCGGACATATAACAAAGCTCTAGAGGCCGGGGTCCTTCCCCCAACGATGCGGGAGGCTCTGATTGTGCTTCTTTTAAAACCCCGTAAGAACCCACTTAAATGCAAATCTTACCATCCCATTTCTCTCATCAATGGGGACGTTAAGATTCTGGCCAAGATTTTAGCTAACCGCCTAAATGATGTAGTAACGTCCCTAGTTCACAATGATCAAGGGGGCTTTATTCCCGGCAGGTCCACCAGAATGAATATTCGCAGGCTGTTCCACAACCTACAGTATCCACACGACTGTCCTCCCACCTGTGCCATTGTGTCCTTGGACACATGCAAGGCGTTCGATAGTGTGGAATGGCCATATCTTTTTCGGGTACTACAAATGTATGGCTTTGGCCCACGGGTGATAGCGTGGGTAAAACTTCCTTACACTTCCCCGGTAGCTCGGGTGCGGGTCAACTCCTATATCACTGAACCCTTTCCGATAACTAGGGGCACGCGACAGGGGTGCCCGTTGTCACCCCTCTTGTTTGCCCTGGCCATGGAGCCACTGGCAGTACATATCCGGTCCTCCCCTTGCATCAGGGGTCTCCCAATTGCCACTATAGAAGAACGCATTTCACTATATGCGGATGACACGTTGGTGTATCTGGCTGATACAGATGGGTCACTGCAGGCTTTATTGATGAAGATTACCGCCTTTGGTGATTATTCAGGCTTCCGGGTGAATTGGGATAAGTCCAGTCTTTTTCCTCTGGACGTGGCTGTGCCCCCCCTAATTCACCCGGATTCCAAACTTCAGGTGATGTCCTCCTTTAGGTACCTTGGGGTTGTGGTGCAAACCCCTTTATCTTCATATATCACCAATAACCTAGATCCCCTATTGGTCCGCCTTCAGGAGCAGACCAAGCAGTGGATGGACTTGCCATTGGACCTCATGGGAAGGGCCAATGTTTTAAAAAGTATTTACTTACAAAGATTACTTTATATCCTTGCTAACTCCCCTTGCAAGGTGCCTAGAGCTATCTTTAAACGCATAAACACAATATGCACGACTTTCCTTGAGGAAGGGCGGCACTTGAAACATTGAGATTACCGGCACACTTGGCGGGCCTGGCATTTCCAAATTTCTTCCTCTATTACTTAGCATCCCAGTTGGTGCACATCCATGATTGGCTGTGTCCAGTCCCAGCAAATGCTTGTACCTCCACGGAGGGGGCTATAGCATCCTCTCTGGAGACTCTGCATAATATCATCTACAGAGGACGGGTCCCTGACGGCCCCAGAACCTCTCTATTGGCCACCGCCCTTTCATCTTTCCGTTACATTGTCAAGAAGGTATCCACGCATACCTGGTCGCAGTCCCCTAACAACCCTCTGTGGTTCAACCCTAATCTGCAGGAACTGTACTCTCTTCCTGATCCCAATCGCTGGTACTTTAAGGGGGTCATATACCTATGTCACTTATACAACGCTCAGGACTTTAAAACATTCTCTCAACTACGCTTAGACTTTGACCTACCAAACTCATACTTATTTTACTACTACCAGCTTCGGCATGCTATGCAGGCCCAGTTTGGTTCCCTGAAAGACCCCACTGACCTGCCACCATTGGAAAAATTGCTCTGACAACCAGATCCCACTAAACTTATTTCCACTTATTACGCAACCCTGCTGACCGATTCTAACCCCAGATTCCATAGAGCTCAGGACAAATGGACCTCTATGGACATCTCCTTAGAGGCCGAGGACTGGTCGGGATTCAGTGATACCTACAAAACGTCTGTCATTGCGTCCCGAGACCAAGTCATACAAGTTAAGATTTTCCACCAGACCCACCTTACTCCGGTGAGGTTTATAGGATGGGTCTCCTGTCCTCGGCCGCTTACTTCTGCGGCCAGGAGGCCGATTTCTTACACTGTTTTTGGTCATGCCCAATGATTCTGGACTTCTGGGGGGAGGTGGGTGCCTTTGTCTCCTCGGCGTTGGGCCTCCCAAATATACTTCACCCCAAGAACTGCCTACTAGGCATTTTTGGTGACTTACACCTATCAACGCATGCCAAGAGACTGCTCCGTATACTATATTTTTATGCTAAAAAAAACATTCTACTGTCCTGGAAGGGTGCACAGACCTCTTTGAAAGCCCTTTGGTTGAAACGTATTAATGACTCCATCCCGCTATATAAGCTTACTTTTGAAATCCGGAAACGGACCAAAACTTTTCATAAAATTTGGGGTAGGTGGCTGGCTAGCCCACTTACTCTCTCTCAGCACTAACTGAAGTACACTTGTTTGACCAATGGTAGACCGTGCCCTAAGGATCTCTAACGTCTAAACTCCCACCTTTGCTGTGCCCGTATTGGTCTACATGCATCTTTTCCCGGTGTGCCTACTGTATATCCTTTGTATTGATATCTCTTTATTTGTCTATGTCTGAACATATTGCCTACCGTTTCGGACCAGTCTATCTGGTACGGTAATTGTGTTTTTTTTTCTGTGTGTATTGTTTTTTTTTCTGTTTGTTAGTTTGTTGAAAAACTTCAATAAAAATATCTTTAAAAAAAAAAAAAGTCCAAGGAGGCTGAAGGAAGTCCTGAAGTCTGGGGGACAGTGAGCAAACCCAGGGGGCTGGATAATTATGTTGAGGCCAGGAGTAGGCCGGTTCAGCAGGGAACTGCAAGGCAAAGTAAGCCTAGGAGCCTTGGCATTTTTGGTTGTATGAATTTGCTGGAGGAGAACCCCTGCGAGGGAAACCTTTATGTTAAAGACTTTTTCTTTGCCTTTTAAAAAGAATGGGCTGCCATGCCCTAAAATATCATTCCTGAGTGCCTGAGTGGCTTGAATCACTGAAAAACGCATCTACCACTAGAGCTAATGATCCCCCATGTCACAATATATACACATAGGGTATATATATATATATATATATATATATATATATATATATATATATATATATATATATGTATATATATCTATATATTGTGAGGGGGTTAGCTCGGCAGCGGGTGTGTGTGACCCCCGGGATGGGCTCCCCACACAAAAACAGGCCCAGCAAACGGAGGTTGTGGTTTTCAAAATCAAAAAGGTGCGGTTTATTTTCTATTTACAGTGACAAAACACAGCAAAGCAAAAGAAACATAAACAAAATAAATCCTGGTCAACTTGACCTCTGACTAAACATACAGGTTTCCTAACTAACGACTGGGATCAGCCTAGTGCTGTCCTAGTCCCTAAGTCCCTGGTTTTAAATGTCCAAGCAAATAGCCACACAGGCTTTGTCTCACCGCACAGGGGTTCACTCTCCCTAGACAGTCCACACAGGTCTGGGTCCAGGCATGAGCTAACATCTAATGAAGCTGGGAGTTCTTATAGAGGCCTAAATGAGCTGACAAGCTTCAGCTGGTCTCATCAACTCCCTGTCTGCACGACGCCCCACACTCTCCCTAGAGGTATGAGTCATCCATGAGCCCACTAGCCCCAGCTGGGCTTATACAACTCTCCACCTAGTTGTATAAGTCGGCGTAAAGCCTGAATCTGGGCGAAATATATCTACCCCCCTGGATGCAACCAGGTGACTTTACCTTCCTGCTGTCACATACCCCCCCCTCTTGTTTTAACCTCGGGGTTGGAACACCAGCAATCAGGCATTCATGTACTCGAGACAAAGCATCCACATTCCCCATTTGAACGCCAGGGCGATGCTTTACTGTGAAGTTGAATTCCTGGAGGGCCAGGAACCACCTATTCACTCTTCTATTTGTTTCCTTGTTTTGAGCCATCCACTTTAACGGAGCGTGATCCGTAACCAAGTCAAAGTGCCTACCTAGCAGGTAGTACCGAAGGGAATCTAGAGCCCACTTCACCGCTAAACACTCCTTTTCAACGGTGGCGTAATTTACCTCATGGGACTTCAACTTCCTGCTGAGGTAAATGACTGGGTGCTCTTCCCCGTTCCAGACCTGGGACAATACTACTCCTAACCCCACATCTGACGCATCACTTTGTACGACAAAGTCTTTAGAGAAGTCGGGTGAGTACAACACTGGCTGGCTACATAAGGCTTGTTTCAAGAATTGGAATGCTGCCTCAGCCTCGGGGGTCCATTTAATCATGACCGACCCTTTCCCCTTCGTCAGGTTGGTTAGGGGCACAGCCTTAGAAGCAAAGTGGGGAATGAATCGCCGATAATACCCAGCGATTCCCAGAAAGGCTCGTACCTGCTTCTTGCTGTTGGGACGTGGCCAACTCTGGATGGCCTCGACTTTGTTGAGTTGGGGTTTTATTACTCCCCTCCCAATGGTGTACCCAAGATATTTGGCCTCTTCCTGCCCAATGGTACACTTCTTGGGGTTAGCCGTAAACCCCGCTTCCCGAACAGAGTCCAGGACTGCTTGCACTTTTGGCAGATGTGAGGCCCAATCTGTGCTATGGACAATTACGTCATCCAGGTAAGCCGCAGCATACTTCCGATGGGGCCTCAGCATCTGGTCCATTTTCCGCTGGAATGTGGCCGGCGCATTCTGTAACCCGAACGGCATTCTTTTATATTGGAACGCCCCGTCTGGGGTTACAAATGCGGTTTTCTCTTTGGCCGACTTGGCCAGGGGGATTTGCCAATACCCTTTTGTGAGGTCAAGAGTCGTCATGTATCGGGCTGTTCCCAGCCGGTCGATCAACCCATCTATACGTGGCATGGGGTAGGTGTCAAATTTTGTAACTTTGTTCAACTGACGAAAATCGTTACAAAATCGCCAGCTCCCATCCGGTTTAGGCACCAACACAATGGGACTAGACCAATCACTTTGGGACTCCTCTATCACCCCTAAGTTCAGCATTTTCTGTACTTCCTCCCGTATTGCCTCCCGTCGGGCCTCTGGGATCCGATAGGGTTTTAACTTCACCCTTTCACCGGGCGGGGTAATGATGTCATGCTCTACCCCAGATGTTTGTCCCGGCAGCTCAGAGAATACCTCCTTGTTGCGAAGCACAAACTCCTTAACCTCCTGTTGTTGGGGTTGTGACAAGGTGGCTGCTATTCCAACCTCAGGAATCACGCAACCAGTTTGAGCTGGTGACCAAGTGTCTGCGACTAGGGACTCTCTATCCCTCCAGGCTTTCAACAGATTAACGTGATAGATCTGTTCGGGCTTTCGCCTTCCTGGTTGTCTGACCTTGTAATTCACTTCGCTCACTTTTTCCATTATCTCGTAGGGGCCTTGCCATTTGGCAAGGAATTTACTTTCAACCGTAGGGACAAGTACCAGTATCCTATCCCCCGGGGAAAAGGTACGGGTCTTGGCTCCACGGTTGTACACTCTCTGCTGTGCTAACTGCGCTTGGGCCAAATGTTCCTTCACGATGGGCATTACCTGTGCAATTCGGTCTTGCATCAGGGCGACATGCTCAATCACACTCCTGTGGGGAGAACTCTCACTTTCCCAAGTTTCCTTGGCAATATCCAACAGCCCTCTTGGGTGTCTCCCATACAGTAACTCAAAGGGGGAGAATCCCGTAGAGGATTGGGGCACCTCCCTAATAGCAAACATCAGATAAGGAAGTAGACAGTCCCAATCCTTTCCATCTCTATCCACCACTTTCTTCAACATTTGTTTTAGGGTTTTGTTGAATCTTTCAACCAGCCCATCGGTTTGGGGGTGATACACAGATGTACGTAATTGCGTCACTTTGAACAATTTACACAGCTCCTTCATAACTCGGGACATAAAGGGTGTACCTTGGTCCGTAAGCAGTTCTTTACAAATACCCACCCGGCTAAACACAAGAGATAGCTCTTTGGCTATGGTTTTGGCCGAGGTATTTCGGAGAGGGATCGCTTCTGGATAACGGGTGGCATAGTCCATTATAACTAATATGTACTGGTGCCCCCTAGCGGACTTGATTATAGGACCTACCAAATCCATGGCGATCCTCTCAAACGGGACCTCAATGATGGGTAGAGGGACCAGCGGGCTACGGAAATGTGGCATCGGGGCCGACCTCTGACACACAGGGCAGGAGGAACAATAATTTTCTATGTCCTTCATCACCCCCGGCCAATAGAATCTCTGTAATACCCTCTCTCGGGTTTTCTCTGTCCCCAGATGACCTCCAAGAATGTGCCCATGGGCCAACTCCAACACCAACTTCCTGTAAGGTTTGGGCACCACAAGCTGCTCAACGGTTTCTTCTGCCCTTTTTGCCACCCGATACAGTAGGTCCTTCTCTACGCTGAAGTATGGGTAAGTGCAGGTATTATCTGGGTTCACTAACTCGCCATCTATTTTCACTACGTTTTCCCGTGCCTTTATTAGGGCGGGGTCTTTCAACTGTTCTGTGGCAAAGTTTTCCCTGTGAACCTCAAGATCAGAAAACTCCACAGACGGTAGGTTTTCGTCTGAGGAGGTGGGCTCCTCTCCAGTTTCTTGAGTCTCCCCTGCCAATACTGATAAGGGAAATTCCGGAGAGTCCTCACCACTCTCAGGGGAGTTCTGGCTATCACATTCCTGGTACATAGGGGCACCAGTGGGGGGCTCAGGATCATCCCACAGTTCCCAGAACTTCGGAAAATCCCTTCCCACAATGGCGTCATGCGGTAACTGAGATACTAAGCCCACTGGATGAAAGAGGGTACCTTTGGGGGTCTCGAAACACACTGTAGTCACTGGATACTCTCGGGTGTCCCCATGCACACAAATAACAGCTACCTTGCTATTCCCAGAGACCTCTGTTTTAACTAACTCAGCCTTTATCAGGGTCACAAGGCTACCTGAATCCAGCAATACCACAACATTTCTACCATTAACACACATTTTGCATAAATGTTTCTCAGTTCCTCGAATGGCAGTGCATGCGACTGTCGCACACAGCGACTGACGTCTGCCCGTCAGAAAGTCACACTGCATGGGTTCCTCCACAACCGGGCAATTGGCTGCAATATGTCCCGCTTGCCGGCAGCGGTAGCAAACGATCCTTCTTGCCGCCTCTTGAGCCGCTGATTTCCCAGGCTGTTCTCGCCAAACTTGGGGTAGAGCTCCCACCCTCTCACTCTCTCCACCCTCACCCCTTGGAATCCTCTTATCCGCCCCTGGGGATGGTCTGGTCTTAGGGTGGAAAGTCCGAGTGTCTCTGGAAGAGGCCGTCAGGTTCTCTGTAGCCAAGTATTTCTCCACACGATCCACAAGACCATCGGCCGTCTCTGGGTCTCCATGGCTTACCCACTTTTGGATGGCAGTAGGAAGAGCTCTCAAAAACCGATCCATTACAACACGTTCCACAATCTTTGGTGCGGACAAAGTCTCTGGCTGTAGCCACTTTCTGCTCAGGTGAATGAGATCATACATTTGAGACCTGGGGGGTTTTCCAAGCTGGAAAGTCCAGTTATGCACACACTGAGCCCGGACAGCCTGGGTGACACCCAGCCTTGCCAATATTTCAGCTTTTAGCATCACATAGTCTTTTGCTTGGTTAGGCTCTAGGTCATAGTAAGCTTTCTGCGATTCACCAGTTAACAGAGGAGCCACCAGTCCAGCCCACTGCTCCTCAGGCCATTTTTCTCTTTCAGCGGTCCTTTCAAATGTGGTCAAAAATACCTCTGGATCATCCTCTCCAGTCATTTTTGTCAATAAACGACTCACCCCAAAGGACGCGGTATTAGTGGGACGGCTTTCCTCACTGGTCTGCGGACGTTGCTGCATTACTGCTTCCATCTGTTGTTGTAGTCTCTGCTCTTGCTTCTGCAACAGGTCTATGAAGCGGGCCTCAGATTGCTGCTGGGCTTGTTGCTGAGCCTCCAGACTCTGTTGCAAAGTTGCGTTTGTCTGCTGCTGGGCTGCAAGGCTCTGTTGATGAGCTTGCTGCTGGGCTGCGAAGTTCTTTTGCAAACCTGCATTTGTCTGCTGTTGATTGGCATTTGCTAGAGCCAGCTGCTTCAGTATCTCCTCCATGCTGGCTTAAAAAAAAACTGCCACTGGTTCTCCACCAACTGTGAGGGGGTTAGCTCGGCAGCGGGTGTGTGTGACCCCCGGGATGGGCTCCCCACACAAAAACAGGCCCAGCAAACGGAGGTTGTGGTTTTCAAAATCAAAAAGGTGCGGTTTATTTTCTATTTACAGTGACAAAACACAGCAAAGCAAAAGAAACATAAACAAAATAAATCCTGGTCAACTTGACCTCTGACTAAACATACAGGTTTCCTAACTAACGACTGGGATCAGCCTAGTGCTGTCCTAGTCCCTAAGTCCCTGGTTTTAAATGTCCAAGCAAATAGCCACACAGGCTTTGTCTCACCGCACAGGGGTTCACTCTCCCTAGACAGTCCACACAGGTCTGGGTCCAGGCATGAGCTAACATCTAATGAAGCTGGGAGTTCTTATAGAGGCCTAAATGAGCTGACAAGCTTCAGCTGGTCTCATCAACTCCCTGTCTGCACGACGCCCCACACTCTCCCTAGAGGTATGAGTCATCCATGAGCCCACTAGCCCCAGCTGGGCTTATACAACTCTCCACCTAGTTGTATAAGTCGGCGTAAAGCCTGAATCTGGGCGAAATATATCTACCCCCCTGGATGCAACCAGGTGACTTTACCTTCCTGCTGTCACAATATGTATGTATATATATATATATATGTGTATATATATATATATATATATATATATATATACACACACACACAGTATCTCACAAAAGTGAGTACACCCCTCACATTTTTGTAAAAATGTTATTACATCTTTTCATATGAGACCACTGAAGAAATTATACTTTGCTACAATGTTTGCTACTGTGTTAGATACAGTTCCGCACACACGGCTCATGTGTAAGGTAAAGTCTAAAGGCTTGGAAATATCAGTTTGTAAATGGATAGAAAGCTGTCTGAAAATTCAAGTTAGACTTACCGGTAACTTGTTTTCCAGAAGTCTTTCAGGACAGCACCTTGAGAGATAGTGACTCCTCCCACCACCGCAGGAAACACCTTCTTCCTCCAAATCTTTAAAGGCAGGTACCTCCCTGGCATACCTCAGTTGTATCGGAGAACCTCTGGCCCCGGCTGGAACACATACGTTAGTCACAGCCTAGTATATCAAACCATTTAGGGCGGGTAGTTGCTGTCCGGTAAGTCTAACTTGAATTTTCCCAAGGCGTCTTTCAGGACAGCACCTTGAGAGGATAACAGAGACTTACCACCTTAGGACGGGACAACAGCTTGTAGGACCTTTCTGACGAAAGCCTGGTCACTGGCAGATGTGAGCTCCAGTCTGTAATGCCGCACGAATGTGCGAAAGCTTGACCATGTTGCTGCTCTGCAAATTTGGTCAGGGGGGCACCAGCTCTTTCTGCCCATGTGGCCGCAAGTGCTCTTGTTGAGTGTGCACAGATCCCTACTGGTGGCACCATACCTGCGTGAGAATAGGCTTCCAGAATGGATAACTTCAACCATCTAGCTAAGGTACCCTTTGAAATTTGGCAACCTTTTTTGTTGCCTCCAAAAATAATAAATAAGGAATCTGTGCGTCTAAGAGCCCATTCACACAGGGGCGTCTTTGGATCCGACTCCAAATCGCCCCAGGTCGCCCCTAGTCGCCTCAGGTCGCGCTGGCTGAAAAAATCAATGTAAGTTAATGGAGCCGTCCTTATGCACACTACTGCAGTCGCTCCGACTTCAAAAAAGGTCCCTGTACTACTTCAATCCGACTCCTAGGCGACCTGTAACCATTCATTTCAATGGGAGTCGCCTCTCACTGTCTTAATAGGAGCAACTCTCCAGGAAGAAAACATACATTTATCAGGCAAACCTCTCCCTCCCCCCTCCCTCCCACAGAGCTGATTCTTGTTTGATTGGCCACTGGAATGTCTCCTGTCCTGCAGGCAACTTGTAAGTAGCTCCAGGTCGTGCTGTGATTCATTCTCAAGTCGTGCCTGAGTTGCCTCATAAAATCGCACTGGAAGTCGTGTTGCCCCTGTGTGAATGGGCTCTAAAGCTCTTATTTATTTTTAGATAGCATAACAAAGTCCTTCTTACATCTAACATATGAAAAAAATATTATTTTTCCCCTGAAGGGTCTGCACAGAAAATAGGTAGCACAATCTCCTGGGAACGATTAATTGTTGAAGCTACCTTAGGCAAACATTTTGGATCTGTTCTCAGAACAACTCTATCCGAAAATAAAGATAAATAAGGTTCCCTTATTGACAGGGCATGTAGCTCACTGATCCTGCGCGCTGAAGTGATAGCGACCAGGAACAGAGTTTTGAGGGTGAGATCTCTGATAGATGCGTTTTCTAAAGGTTCGAATGGCTTTCCTGCCAGAGATTGCAGAACTACCGAGAGATTCTATTTCGGGAAACCCCTAATCTGAGCAGGTCTAGACCTTGTAAGGGCTTTGAAGAACCTAACTGAGGCCACGGATCTTTCCAGAAACACTGTTAGTGCAGCTACCTGCACCTTCAAAGTGCTGATTGCCAGACCCTTATCTGCTCCCTCTTGTAAGAACTCCAAAATGGAACTAAGATAGTCCAGATTTTGAATAGATATGTGACACCAGGAGTTATAAACTTTCCACACCTTGGTGTATATGGCCCTTGTTACTTTCTTCCTGCTTTCTAGCAGTGTTGAAACTAAACGGTCTGAAAAACCCTTCTTTTTTTAAGAGTTGCCTTGCAGATACCAGGCTGCGAGGGAGAGACTGGACACCTCTGGGTGGTATACAGGACCCTGTATCAATAGATCCTGCCTGGGAGGCAGATGCCAACATGGCTTAGTTGCCATTCCCAGGACAGTTGAGAACCAAGCTCTCTTGGGCCAGAACGGGGTGATCAAGATGACCGGTACCTTTTCCCTTTGAATTTTTCTTAGCACTAAAGGGATTAACTGGAACGGGGGGAACACGAAGCAAAGGCGAAACCTCCAAGGATGCGCCAGAGCATCTATTTCTAGAGACCCGTCCAGTCTGTTTAGGGAAAATAATTGAGGTACTTATGCGTTTTCTCTTGAGGCAAACAGGTCCACCTCTGGTTGACCCCACCTGCTGGAAATGGTCGCAAAGACCTCCAGGTTCAGTGACCATTCCGACTCCCAGACTGTATGTCTGCTTAATTAATCCGCCACCCTGTTCAGGGATCCCTTTAAGTGGATTGCTGACAGAGACCGTAAGTTCCTCTCTGCCCACAGAAGGATTTCTGCTGCAAGAACCTGTAGAGGTCTGCTCCTTGTGCCCCCTTGCCTGTTGAGATATGCCACCGCCGTGGCATTGTCCGTCAACACCTGTACATGATGGTTCTGGAGATCTGGGGCAAACTTTAGTAGAGCCAATGCGATCGCCTTTAGCTCTCTCCAGTTTGAGGATCTTTTTGACTCGTCTTTCAGCCAAGT